>JAASFN010000002.1:0-120507 GCA_023333795.1 Globisporangium rhizosaccharum
ACGATGGTCGCGCTCTTGAGCAAGTTTGACGTCACGACAGAGCGTGATCCGCATGCGATCCGCTACCGCCAGACTGCGACGATGTCGATCGATGGACCGCTGATGGTGCGGCTCACACCGTATGTCGATCGCAGTGGCGTATGTGGCGCGTAGTTGATCTCAAACGAGTGTGCTAGTCGTTCTGGAGATCCAAGTGAATGACATTGTGAGTACAGTTGACAGCAGATCTGGTCGTGGCAGAGGTTGCTATGACTGACCGATCTTTGAATGCAGTTCACGCAAGCTCAGCTCCTTGAGAGCTCTCATGGATCTCATTCTCAAAGCGTAAGAGCTCGAGCCCAACTGCCGAATCGGCATTGCCAGTGTCGCACGCATCTTCACTTGGCGATTGAGCGAGCACAGCACACGACAGAGCAATGGCAGTACCACGTAACATGTCGTCTGAGCAAGACACGCAACACGATGCACACACCTCGTTGACGAGCGTCTTGCAGCGCAATGACGAAGAGGATCTGTTTAGCCGAGTGGTTCGACTTGGACGCCACGCAGATGCAGACCCGCCAGTGATCTTTGACTGGATCCACGACCACGAGTTCGTTGCTGCAGTCCTCGCAGCGAATGAACAAGCTGCAGTGAGTGACAGCAGTGTGCCAGCGATGCCGGAGCCTCCGTTCCGTCTGCCAACGCCTTTGACACCGCAGAGCTTCAAAGCAGCGCTGATCAACTACGGTCGCTCCGAGAGAGCACACTTTCCACTTGGCGTCGTGTGTCTGCCGTGCACTGCTGCGGAAGCGACTCGAGCAGTGGAGCGACTTGGTCGCTTGGATTTTCATCCGTGGATCCAGCGCGTCGTCGCAGTCGGTGGCACTGATCGCGTGCTGCCACTTGGGAACCTGTACACACTCCATGCGCGAACTGGGATGCTCGAGAATGCGATCGACCAGCGTCCTGGCAGTTTGTGGAGCGCGAAGCGTGGCACAAGTGATGCCACACATCACGACGGTGTTGTGAAGCAGTTCGCATGAGTGAGAAGCCGTAGAGCGAGGAGGTGAGTCGTATGTGCACATGAACACGAGCACGTTGAACGCGTCCTCAGTCTTGATCATCGTCTTGTCTTGTCTGTGCTGGAGTGTGAATGACATTATAGTATTTAGATATAAACTGTCGAATCCAGCTGACCAATTGTCAACCAGCAAGGCAACAGAAGCAAAACGAGCAAGAAAGCAAGAGAGCAGCAGCAATGACGGCCATGCGCGCACGCATGCGCAAAGAGATCGAGATGCTGGAGACAGACCCGCCGCACGGTGCACAGCACAAGCGATTGGTGTTGCATCTGAGCCAGTGTGTGCATGTGAGCCTCATGTCTTGGACTTGTGTGCGTACTTGCTTGCTGCTCGATGTGCAGGTGTGAGTGCGTGGCCAAAAGACGACAAGATTGACCACCTCGAAGCGCGTACGTCTGCTTCGTGGTCGTACCAAGTGCGCTGCTGTGTCTGGACTAGCAGATACATAGACAATCAGTCTGACAAGTGCACGTGCTCATGCAAAATGTAGAGATCCTCGGTCCAGACGGCTCGCCGTACGAACGCGGCGTGTTTCATCTCGACATTGAGATCCCCGAGCGGTGCGATCGATGCATCATGAGCTCAGCGTCTTTGACATCTGCGCCTACGCACACTCACACTCATACTCACTCACTGGCGTTTGAATGGTCGATAGGTACCCGTTCGAGCCTCCAAAAGTGCGCTTCACGACGCCGATCTACCACCCAAACATCGACGACGCAGGACGCATCTGCCTCGACACGCTCAAGATGCAGCCCAAGGTACGTCCACTCACTGAAGGCGCTAGGACCACAGCACACACCGAATGACGTTACCTTTGTCTCTTGTTGGATGTTTGAATGCAGGGCTCGTGGCTTCCGTCTGTGAACATCAGTACGCTCTTGACAACGATCCGTCTGCTCATGGCCGAGCCAAACGCAGACGACGGTCTCATGCCAGACATTGTGCGTCCTCCATCATGTGGCTTTGTGTGTACTGAGCCACTGGACTGGAGCTCACGTCTGCTCGTGCTCGTGTGTGAGGCACAGACCGACATGTTCAAACACAACCGCGAGCTGTTCAACCGCAAAGCGATCGAGATGACAGCGCAGCATGCGCGAAAGACAGACGCAAAGCCAGCAACAAGCACTCGCACTGCGTCGTTGCCAAAGACGACAAGCGCGATACTCAGAGCAAGTGCGTCGACTACAAGCAGCAGCAGTAGCAGAACTGATGCATTGGCATCTTTAGCAGTCGCAACAGAAGCGCACGATGCGACAGTCGCGACGAGCATTAGCAAGACGCAGAAGCAGCAGCACCAAGCGAGTGGAGACGACACGTTCAGTGATACGGACGCATTCAGCGACGATGACAACGAGGACAACGATGGGCTCTCAGACTTTAGTGACGATGCGAGCGACAGTGGCGAGACGGCACGAAAGCGCCAGCGAACGTAGGATCACAGACCCTCAGAGACAAAGCACTGCGAGAGAGGCAAAGCATGAGATGGATCCCCTGCTTCCATGGCAGTAGCTGCTTTCATTTGGATCAGACGCAACGTGCAGAGCTCTGTGAAGAGCTACGAACTACGAGCACAGGGCTCGTGGTGATGAACGAGTCGACAACTCGTTTGCGTGTCATGAAGACGACATAGCAGCCAGCTTAGCAGCGGTTGCTGCAGAGGTTCCGCTGCGGGTTGTTGAAGAGCTTGAGCTCAGAGCTGAGTCCAGCGCTTGGTGCGACGCCGCACTTGGTCATGAAGTCGCCGACCGAGGCTTCGATCTTCTTGAGCCGCACGAGGTGGTTCTCGAGCGAGCACGAGAGCCCAGGACCATCCTTGCAGTCCTCGAATGGCACGACTGCGTCGTTCACGAGCACGCGCACGAACGAACCCTGTTCGCCGCAGTTCAGGCGCTCGGTCACGAGACGCGAGCCCATTGCGACTGTGCGCGACGAGCGGAAGCGTCGGTTCGGGTCTGCGCTCGTGCCCGGCATCGCAGCGTCTTCATTGAGTCCGTACGCAGTCATGAAGACCATGAGTTGCGTGTCGTGCGAGAACGCGACGTAGATGTTCTGGCACGACGTAGTCTTGGGCTGTGCGAGGAGCTTCCCGACAGCGGCGATGTACGGGAACCCCGCTGTGCGCGCGAGCGGGTTGCCCCAGCCCGAGTCGTGGTAGTATCCGAGGTCCTTGTTGTACGCGTAGTTGCGCCACTCATCGTCCGTGAAGATGGCGCAGAAGTTGCGCTTGTCCTTCCCGAGCAAGTTCATCTCGTACGCGCAGAGGTCCATGAAGCCACCTATGTCGTCTGCGATGAACCCAAAGTTGGGCCAGAGCTTGTCAAGGCGTGCGATCGCCTGTGGCATCCACGTCGCGGAGAACGCCGTTTGGAACGGACCCGAGAGGCTCTTGGGGAAGCTCGTGCACGTGTCGATCGGCGTGAGCGTGTTCGCAGCGATGCTCTTGTCGCTCGAGTTGGACGTCACGAGGTTCGCAAAGTGGTTGTCGACTGCGCTTTGGCCAAAGAGACCTTGCATGAAGCTCTTGGCTGTGAGCTGCACGCGCTCGACGCTGCCAGACCAGACCGTCGCGTCCTGGTGGTACAAGTGCGCGTACTTCTTGCGAACCTGCGCGCCGTGCTCGAACGCCTCTGTGAGACCGAGCGCCGTGATGTTCTCGACCTGGGACTTGGAGTCCGAGACCATCGAGCTGAGATTCCACGAGCGCAGGAACTCAAGCTCAGGTGCGAGCACGCTCGCATTCGCTTGCTTGAGCTTCTCCTTGACCTTGGTCTCGATGCGCACGAGTCCGTTGTAGCTCCCAGAGGATGGGTACCGCGTCGTGTGGCGCGAGACGATGTGGACTTGGTCCACCTTACACGAGTCCGGAAGCTTGGTCTGCTCGAGTGGGTACGACGGATTCGCCGAGTGGTAGTAGTTGAGCTGACTCGTGTGGTCGAGCAGGTCGAACCCTGGTGAGTACGCGGCCACCGGGTCCGTTGTGAGCAGGAGCGAGGCAGCGAGTCCACAGAGCAGCGCCGAGACAGACTTCATCGTTGTGGTGGCTACAGCGACAACTGGAGAGTGGAGGTAGCAGACGTGTCTTGCTTGTGTCGAAATCGATTGTGAGCAGCGAGCTGCGGCGACTGGCAATGCCGCCGCCGATGTCCTGGAGTTGCTTACACTGATTACATCGCTCTCATAGTACTCGATGCGAATCGACATGTGCTGCAACTTCACGTTGTGCACTATTAACATGAATTTTGTATGGATTTGTCGATTCTCAGCTTGGTCACCTTGCTACCTACTGTCACTACTATCACGTCTACACGCTGTCAACCATCTGTTTCTAAATATCGAGATTCGACCATCTGTTTCTAAATATCGATACATCGTGATTCATCGAGATTCACGTTTTGTCCGACAAAACGTTTGTACATTTGGTGCAACAAGGATGAAAAGCTAACCATTCAGACAATCACAACATGCTGGTCACATCTCAATTAGCGTTGCGATGAGTCTGGAGTCACTAGCACCTGCGAACACGCAGAAGGCGCGTGTCACTGCCATGAATGCATTCGCTCGCTTCTTTCGGGAGGAAGATGTTGGTGAGGACTATGTCCACACTAGCATCGCGAGTAATACGTCTGGCGCGCGCCTAGTGGCGTTGATGAACCGATTTGGACTGCACCTTGCATGTAGTGATGGCTCTCCTCTGTAAAAGAACTCTGTGATGGCTTACTATCGGCATGCGAAACTCTGCTTGGCAAGCACCCACAGCTGCGAGACGCTGCTGGTGCTGAGCCCTTGCGAAAGGGAATATTGCTTGAGAAGTACTGTCAGAAACGAGTGGATGGAGGGTATGTGCACAAAGCTCCACCGTGTACAAAGGAAGACTTGCGTGTGATAATAGAGTGTATGTATGCTAATTCTACATGTGCAAAAGACTACCAAGACGCTGCACTTGTGTGCTTGATGCGGAACTGCTTCTAACCTCGCGTTCACACAAAAAGAGCACGTGTCTACATCTGCTGATGGAGTTGTGTACTTGCGTCTACTACGCGTAAAGACAACTCAGGAGCAAGGTCTAACGATCGTGCCCGACAAAACCAGCTTCCTAACCTGCCCGCTCTTCGCGCTGGCCCGTCGCGCTCGCCACGCAAGAGAGTCCGTCACCATCCCTCTCTCTCAGCTCCCCGCTCTGCTGCCTCCGGCTGCTGTCAGCGACGGCCTTTCGGTGCCGTTTCACGCTCTGCTAGACGCTGAGCCGCTCGCCGCAACAACCAAGCGCGCGCAAGAGCCGCACGCACAGAAGAAACCGAAGGCGGAAGTCGGTATACACATGAACATCAATCGCCCGTTTCGTCGAGTCGACCAGCTGCGCAACACGACCTCCGAGCTCACGTCCCACTCGTTCCGCCGTGGTGGCGCACAACGCGCAAACAGCGACGACTGTCTCGCGTCGCAGTGGATCCTTGACCGTGGCGCTTGGAATATGAGCGCCACGAACTTGGGCTTCGCCTACGTCTTTAACACGCCGCGTGAAGACCGCAAGGTGTCGCGCGTGTTGAGTGGCTGGAGCCCTGACGACAAGCCGATGTTCGCCGTCATTGCAGCGCTCAGTTGGTGCAAAAAGTCTTTGTCTAAAGGCGTTGAAAGTGGTGAAGATGAACAATACAAATCGACTTGAAGAGTAAGATGAGTGTCGCACGACGTGAACGAGCGGCAGTGGTCGATGGTGCGAGTCTAAATGCAATACACGAACAACAGTGAGCAATCGAACGACTTTAAATTGAGGTTCTGACCATTGTTCTGCTTCGCCCTACATGCCCTTGGAATGGACTTCACCAATACCTGCATTTACTCTGACCCCGACTAAATCTGAATGCACAAATTTGTCGCCATTCATATATACAGTCTGAACCAGTCTAATACGTAGATCCGGCTAAGTTCCACACACCACTGACATCACGTGCGCATACGCACGCGCACGCAAGGGCGCGCGGGGTAGTAGAGATTGAGCAAGCACGGACGATGTATATGTCCTCAAGTTGTATCAACCTACGCAACTGCCTTGCATAAGTGTACAGGTTCTGTACTGTCAAAATACTCCCTGTGCTTAGTAATGAACTCTTGCTAGTGTGGAAAGATCTGCCCCTCTTCCCACACACTGTTCAGGTTCATGCCAAAGCCGCACCAAATCATCGCCATTCGCACGACGCTCACGTTGTCTTGGTCGCGCTTGTTGCTGATTTGACGGCAACGCGGAGCAGCCAGCTCGAGGATATAACTCTTTCCTGCCGGAGCTTACCAAACCACTCGCCTGCTCTGTTTGGGACGTTGGAAAAGCGTCCTTGCATCGTAAGCCTTAGCTTCTTTCTTTCCCATTCTTCGCGCCACACTATCTTCACCATCTGCAGAATATTCGCATCGGCGGTCTGACACAGGTAGGTGCAGTGCGATAGGTGACGCCAGGCACATCGTCTGGGAGTCCACACATCTGGTAACTGCGCTTCTTGTTTTGAGGCATGATCATCGGGACCTCGTTGCGCACGTTTGCACTCCACCACTGACAATGTCGTGGTAGCGCACGCTCTTCGCGGTGGCTGATGTTACGAGTCTAAACGAACAAAAGTGAGCAGTCGAATAACTTGAAATTTGCATTGAAATCAGCTTGTGACTTCCTTCGTTCTGTTTCAACAAAACCTTGTACTTTAACATGGATAGTACAGCCTCTGAACTTCTTGGATTCGGAGAACGCAAAGAGTGACTATCGCGAAGATGCGGGAGCGTGAGAGCGAGTGTGAGAGAGACAAGCTACTAGCTGTAGCTGTTCACTTTCCGTTTTACTTCAATAAAGCCTCTTCGTATGTGCGTGAGTCGCACCGGCAGGAGTGCTCGTGAGTGGAGGCCTCGAGAGACCTGATTCCTGCGACTCGCATTCTGTGTGCGAGCCGGGTTCCTGTGTGAGCGAGAAGCATCCCTGAGACGACGAGCGTTCCAGCGCTAACGTGAGTCCCTGTGAGTAGTGCGAGTGGCTATCAGTGACACAGAATTTTCTGTACATGTGATACTCGATTGGGTTCAGGTCGGGACCTTGAGCCAGATGCTGAAGGCAATGCACGTTGTGCCTTTAGAAGTAGAGCTCTGGAACGAGATCGATGGACAGTGGCAACGTCGCGGACGAACAGCTCCACTTGAGTAGACCTCAGACACTGCCAACAATGCGGGCATGTTTAAGCTTTGAGTATATAATAAAATTGGCGTCGTTGACGCTCTCTTTCTTTGGCAACTCAGGGCATATGCACTCATGTAGGGTGTGTGAGCCCATTCCGCACAGAGCACGTTTCCATACAAAAAATTGTTCAGCAAACAGGCTAATTGGGAACATAGTAATACAAACACTATAGATAGTTCGTCTTAGGTGGCAGCAAAGACTTTGCTAGCGTTCAGAAATTGTACGCTTTACATCAGGGCAAGTCATTTCTTGGTCTCATGCTCAACTTTTCTAAGTCAAGATGGAGTGGGATGGAGCAGTCGTGTTGATGCGACAATCAAGCACACGCATGAGCGGTGCAGAGGTGGAAACAGAAGTCGCACAGCTGCTTTCTCAAATAAACTCACAATACCTCCGTTGGCATTAGTTATAATGCGTCTGTGTGAGTTTCTTTTTCTGACAGTGAAGTGTTGGTCGCCTGAAGGGGATAGTGTTACAAAAATTCTCCGCGATGGGCTTCTGTTGTGATCTAATCGCACCAGTGCGAGCAGCCGATTATCGCTCACAGTGAAAGATTTAGACTCATTTCCAAAAACCGGGGAGATTTCTGCACGTAAGACGTGCAGAGAGCTCCCCGGCTTTTTGCTCAGCTTGTTGACTCGCTCTTTGCTCGTCGCAGTAACGTGTAGGTCATCGACGTATGTGTCGACGACAGTAATTCCGTTGTGATCCCCGAGCACGAAGACGCACGAATCCTGTCGTCAAAGCCGAGACAAATCTCGCGTAGCAGCTGGTGCCATCGACGTCCAGCCTGCTTTAATCCGGAACGATTTTGCGCAATCTCCTTCATATCGGAGACGCCGAGATGCTTCATCTGTTCGGTCAAGACCGTCATGGCTTTGCACCGCGTTCTCCCAAGGTTTTTCTTGCACGGATCGCGGAAGACCATGTACGGCGACCCAAAGATAACGATGCTAACGAGATATGGGATATATCTAGTGAGCATCTCGATTCGGGTTCGAACGACTTGGGCTTTGTTGAGGACGTACGCGGTATACTCCGCTGCGTCGCTCTAGTACATGAGCGAATCCCAGAGTCAAAGATCATGCAGCTGGCCATATCCACGATTGTCCGATGCATGTGTTCAGCCTCCCCGTTGCTCGCTTGGTTAACTGGTTCACTCTGTCTGCCGACTCCAGTTCGCTTGCAAAACAAGTCGACGTTGGCGTACTCACAGCCACCGTCAGTGCGAAGGAAGTGCACTCAGTAGTCGAAGCGCTTTTCAGAGTGAGCGAGGAAGTGTTCGAACATTTTCGCAGCTTGGTCTTTCGTCGGCGCGAAAAAGACTAGAACGTAGTTGGTGAAGTGATCGCCAAATCTCTTGCCAAGTAGCGATTGCCATGTCGGCCTCGAGGCGTGATCGGGCTCTTGAGATCAGAGCAGTTGACACAACTCGATCAATCGGTGAGTTTGCTTCGAAGTACTTCTGTGGCTATCTGGGCTTCGTCGATTTGCCCTCCGTATAAGGGTCGGTGATCCACATACCCGATCCAGTCTCACGCACCATTTGCTCGATCGTGTCAAACGCGAGATATCCGAACCTGCGGTGAAAGTTGTGGAGCGCTCCTTCTCGTATATCGTCATCAGGCTTATGAGTCTCGAGTGTGCTCATCACAACATCTCTCAGCGCTTCAGCACTCGGACACTTCGGTCGCAGGTATGTGGTCAGAACGTTGCCCTCGAGCCAAGACTTGAACATGACTCGCGCTGGATCGCCTTTCACGATTATAATAACGCCAAACGAGATCATATTGTGCAGCAAAGTAGACTTTCGACAAGCGCAGTTTGGACATTTCGCCGCACACGTCACTGACTAGCGTCACGACACCTTTTCCCGTCGCCTCGAGCTGCTCACCGTTCGGAAGAGTGAGCAATTTGCGTTTGGGCACTACTCGACGTCGTTCAAAAGCGCACGATCGCGAGTCAAACTCCTGCTCGCGCCGCTGTCGGCGTTCCAATCGTCTGCTGGCACTTCGCCTTTATCAGCTGTGAATGTCCAGCTCGATATCGTTTCGCTTTCCTTATGCTTTGGTTTCTTTGACTGACAGTCCTCCACAAGATAATCACGCTTTGCACACTTGAAGCGCTGGCGCTGTTCTCGCTGCGCGCGCACTTGCTTGCATCATCGCGGTCGACTAAAGAAATTGGCCAGCCCATAGCCGCGCGCTGCCTGTTCGCGTGCTGTACAGCTGCACTGCTTGATGGTGGGAAGTGTTGACTATGTACGCGAGCCAAAGTAAATAGCCACATGCGAACTCTGCCATCTCGACTGCCACCAGGAAGAGCAACGCCCACTGACGAAAACCAGTGTCAAGGCCGTTGTAGTGCTCAACATCCTTGGAAGTTCAGCAATACGATGTTGCTTTAATCTGCACGATCATCATCCTGCCACCCAACCTCAGTCTGTAATTTGGTCTCAAATGTCTTGATCCATCCCTCATTTTCACGACGAGAAGCACTGGTCAATCGTTTCATAGCGCTTGCCGTGGTAGACCAAGCTGTGCTGGGCGATCAGTGGTCAAACCGAAGCTGTCAGGAACATGTGCAGCAGTGGCGGTTGTGACATTGACAGAGGACGCGTGCCTGCTTTAGGACTTCACGTCGTCCTCTAGTGCTTCATCGTCATGCGTGGTCGCGTCGGCTCGGCCTCGGTAGCTGCAAGTGGAAGCGTTCGCTTGCTTGCGAAGTGGTATGATTTCTGACATTTTGGGAACTGGTAGTGACAGAATCGAGGTGACTTAGAATCACGATATCTTATTTTTGTCACTATCTAAGTCGTAAATGTCATCACATAGTGAGCACGAGTCAAACCCATATCAAAGTTTGCGTACTCGAAAGGGCATCAAACTGATGAACGACATGGAGCTGCTCGAGGTGCTCGGCACAGGCGGCTACGCGAGGTGCGTCTGCTTCTCTTTGACGTGCTTCAATATAGTAGCTTAGCTGTGTGGTGCTTATATCCTCATGAGTTTGTGTGACAGCGTGCATTTGTGTCGTCGCAAGGGTGACGATGCCACCTTGTTTGGTGCGTGCGTGCTTGTTCACGTACCAGTAGCTCTTGTGCATTTCGTTTTGTGCTTCTCCTCTGACACTGCAATGACTACGATCGCTTGCTGCTATCCCCAGCACTCAAGCGCATTCCACTCGAGAAACTCGCAACGCCAGTGCAGCAAGAGCGCGTGCGCACGGAGCAACGCATCCTCGCAACACTGCGCAATCCGTTTCTGTGCCGAGCGCACACTGCGTCCTCTCAGCTGCAGCAAGTACCATCGCCACACAATCACGACGGTGGTGACAATGACCGAGGCTTCTGCTCGCTCGCAATGGAGTTCATTGACGGCAAACCACTCTACCAGTGCATTTGGAAATATCGCGATGGAACCGGGCGGTTCCCAGAGTCCGTCGCCCAGTTCTTTGCCGCGCAGCTCGTGCTCGCAGTGCGCGCGCTGCACACGAGCGGCTTTGTGCACCGCGACCTCAAGAGCGGGAACGTGCTCGTGGACCAGCACGGCTTTGTCAAAGTGATCGACTTTGGCTTTGCAAAGGCGCTTGAGGCATCAGGAGAGCGGACGCACTCGTTCTGCGGGACGCACTACATCATGGCGCCAGAGATCTTCACGCGACGCTCGTATGGCTTTGCAGTCGACTGGTGGTACGCTCTTGACTCTGACCGTCTGACTGAGTATAGAGTCAAGTTGTACGCCCGAGTGACACTGGTGTATATTTGGCTCGTGCTGCAGGAGCTTGGGTGTCGTGATCTATGAAATGGTGGCAGGGCGACCGCCGTGGGCGTACAAAGCGCCAGTCGGAGCGCCACTGGACGCGTACTTTGCGTCTGTGACAGCGCTTGAGGCTGAGCTCCAGACCGAGAGTGCTACGAACGATGCAGTCAGCTGGAGTCCTGAGCTCCAGTCGCTCTTGCGGTACGCTTGACACGCACGTGATGCTCCAACTCACTCGCATTGACACACCATCACCACTCACACTCTTTGTCCGTGTGTGTGTGTGACTGAGCAGAGGACTCCTGACGCTGCGTCCTGAGAGCCGACTGGGCTTCAATGGCGCTGCTGAGGTGCGTGCTATCGATCGAGTCTGCTCAGTCCATTGGCACAAGGTTCTACCTGCAGCTACGGCATCAGCTTGGGCGAAGCTAACAGTGGCGCTGCCTGAACACAGGTGATGGCGCATCCGTGGTTTAACAGCGTGGACTGGGAGCTGCTCGAAGCGAAAGACACACGCGCGCACGAGATCGCCGTGCCGTACGACCTCACGCGCGACTTTGTCGACTCTGCCGTGTCAGTGCACGCCACAGCTACGCTCGCAGACGACCTCTCGAGCGCCGAGAGCATCGATGCAGAGGACAACGCCAAGTACTTTGCCGACTTCTGAGCAACGAACTGACTGACTGAACAAGCGCCGCAGACAGCGCGTGAGGATCAAGAGCTTGGCAGCATGTACTAGGACGCAGTAGATGCAAGTGATGAGTGCAAGTGGAGAAGGCGCTAGACGATCTGCTTGACAAACGCCTGCTGCGCGTGGCGACTCTCTTCCGCCTTGATGCTCGCTTTCTTTGAGCGCTCGTTCGCAGCCGCGACGTGCTCGTCGATAAACTGCGCAATGTTCGGGTGGAACTCGTACCGACCGCCAAAGTAGTCGACGTAGTTCGAGCCGTCGTAGAGGTAGCCGTCTGGCAGTGGGTCCAGTGCCTGCGCTCAAACAAGTGCGTGTAAGAGAGTGCGTCAAGCGCCAGTAGCCAATGGCATCAGCAGCAGCAACACACACGAGCGAACGTACATGCGCTTGCTGGATCTCGCGCTTCTCGTCGATGCTGATCGACGCCTTTGTGCGCAGCGGCGCGACGGAGCGCTCGACCTGCGCGTAGCAGTTGAGCAGCAGCGTGTGCACTTTTGCTGCGTTCAGGTCGGTCCCTGTGATCGCCACTTCGAGCGACGGCTGCTGTAGCGGCGCTGTGCTGCTTGCGCTGTCGCTGTCGCCATCGTTTGGCTGCGATTGCTTCGAGTCGACGCGCATGCGTGCGCTCGAGCCCGTCGAGACGTAGTGGTACACGCAGTTCGGTTCGCTCGTGAACACGACGCGCGCTTCGACGCTCCAGCACGAACCGCACTCCGCGTCTGCGCTAGTGGCTCCTGAAGTCTGATTGGCGCGAGCACCACTACGCGCGTCAGAGTCAGCAGCTCGAGACATAAGCGCCTCGCTCTTTGCACGTACTTTGTCGCTCGCGAGCGCCTGTGCGAGCCGAATGCCCTTGACGTGCTTCTCGAGCGACTTGGTGAACACTGCGAATGGCGTGAGCGTCGAGCCAACGAGGTGGAGGAACCGCGAGCGCTCCATGCCTGGCGCAACCTCAAAGCGCAGGCTCATTGGCGTCTGCTGTTGCTCGAGCTCAGCGACGTACTGCTTCCACGTTGCGTGACGGCCATCCTCGTCGCCATTGTCCGTGCTGATAGACCAGTGTGGGAAGTGCGCTTCGCGGTAGCTGATGTAGTACGCGCTGTCGAAGCGATCGAGCGCGAGGAGCGCAGTGATCGGTCCTTCAAAGACGTCCTGAGCGAGCACGTGGATGTCCGCGAACGGGTTCACGTGGTCAATGCGGAAGCGCAGGCGACCAAGCTGACTCGCAGCAATGTCCGAGCTGTGTGTGACAACGACGTGCGTTGCAAAGCCAGTAGTCATCTGATCAAAGAGCTTCAGGAACGGTGACTGCGCTGTGAGTGCGTCTGGCAAGTACACATTCGTTGCGCTCACGCACGCGACGAGAGCGCTCAACTTGACTGACGACAGCGCAGCAGACGACGTGCGGCACGCAACGCGCTTGATCGCCGCTGCGACAGTGATCGCGTCGACGTACCCGACGACTGCGAGCATGATGCGCGGATGCACGAGCGGGTTCACGTTCGCTTTGATGAGCTCGAGCGTCTTTGTGAGCTTGCAACAGATCTGGTCGAACACGTACTGCTCGTAGCCTGACGCTGTTTTTGCTGTCGCTGGCGATGGTGGTGGTGGTGGTGCGTCGCGCGCATCGACCACGACGTGCATCCAGTCGTTCGCTCCAGACGAGAAGTCGCAGACCGACTGTGAGATGCGTACGACGTCGCTGCCGGGGATGCCAAGCATCGCAGTGATAGGGACAGAGAGCTTGCGTACGTCTGCGCTCGGCTTGCCGAGCGTCGTGACTGGGTTCGTGTCTTTCGGGATGAACCACGTCGGGAAGAACGCTTCGACCACGCGCGTGCTCTCGAGCGCTGACGAGTGCCGACTTGTCACGAGCTCTGCGCACGCAGTGCGGATTACAGACGGCAGCTCACGGCTCGCTCCTGTTGCGTTGCCATCGCGTGGCGTAGCGCCGTCGAACGTGAGACTGAGGTCGTGTGGACGGTAGAACGGGATCTCGAGCGCCTCTGCTGTGCTCTTCCACGTCGCGAGCACGTGCAGGATCTCCTCTTGGAAGCGCGTGCCCGAGAGCAGTGGGATGTACACTTCACGCGATGCAAACGAGAACGGCAGCGACTCGGACAGCTACACGAGCGTCCAGGCAGTCGACAGTGTGAGGGAAGCAGCACAAGGTCAGTACCATCTCGACTCTCACGCATACACAAGGACACAGGCAAGCGCAAGCTGGACGTACTGGTGTCGCAGACGTGTGGGCATCTGGCTTGAGGTCCATGCGCAAGAGCACGAGCTCGTCAAAGTGCGTTGGGACGACCTGGAGACTGCGCACGTGCTTTGCGAGCGAGATCAGCACGGGGTTCATGTGCGGCGTCATGAACACAAGGCCGCCAGAGAACAGCCGCATCGTGCCGCGCACGCTCGAGAGCACGTCGCTGTCCAAGAGCAGCATCGCTTTTGCAAGTGCGACTTGTGCAGTCGCCTGCGCGTCGCGGTCTTGCTCGGAGCTCGCAGACGACGGCGGGTTTGGCGCATCAGCGAGTGCGTCCATCGTTGCGAGCGCATGGCCGAGCTGGATCGCAGGACTCTGGAGCATGAACTCGGAGCGCAGCGTCGCGACGAGTGCGCGCACAAAGTCAGCCTCTTGGCCGCTGTGGATCCATGAGCGAAAGTACTGGAACGCCTGTGTCACGCAGATGAAGTCGTCGTCTCGTTCCAACGACGACTCGGTCGCTTTAAGCAAGAGCGAGTCGCCGACGACGAGACTCCCGAGCGACTCGGACGACTCGAGCTGACTCCGAACGTCAGCGAGCGTCATCGACACGTACAGCAGGTTCATACCTGCCCACGAGACACAGGACGCAGGTCCACACACATGGTCAAACCGACCAGACGTTCGATCATCTGCTCATGCGAGATGGCGCGTACGTACCCTCAGCTTGGACTTCGGTTGCGAGGCCTCGGGTGTCGAGGCACTCGACGTGCAGACTCAGGTGCTCATCGAGGAAACTCGATGGCAGCTCGCTCTCCTGGAGCACGTGCGAGTGTGCGCGCGAGTACTCGCTCATGGCTTTCACAGCTGCAGCTTTTGCCGCCGCGATGCTCTTCTGCAGCGACAGTCGTACTGCCGTCCTGCCTACTTGTGCTACGAGCTTCCGCGTCGCTGTCTTGAAGCCGCGCAGCAGCAGCACGTACAGCTCAATGAGCAACTGCGTGTCGCGCGCATTGCTACGAGCGTCGTCGTGCTGCTCGAGCTGCTGCGACGGCGGGTGCACGAGCGCATCTTCGTCGACGATGCGACTGCAAACCTTGCCGGTTGAGAGGAAGTACGTGCGCACGAAGCGCACGCCGGAGAACGGATCTTCGACTTGCACGAGCATGTGGGTTGCAGGGAACGCGCGAGCACTACCAGCGTCTTTCAAGTGCACTGTCCCCGATGACTTGGTCGTCAAGTCGCCTGTGCGTTTCCCAAACAGCACGCGACTGCCGCGCGTCGGGAGGATCTCGAGTCCGCGCGAGGCGTACTGCATCGTCCCAAACTCGTAGAAGCTCAGGAGATCTTCGCCGACCTCCGTCTCTGTCTTGGCGACTCGCACTTCTGGCGACTCGGCGTGGTCGAGCTTCATGAGGAACTGATTGTAGTGGTACTGAAGGAGCGGTGCGACCTCCTGTACGACGCGCTTGGCGCTGAATGCATCGAACTGCGCCATGAGGTCGCGCAGTGCACAGGAGACGTTCACGACTTGGTGGTTCATCGTGAAGAAGCCCTTGCCTCCGCTTCGTGCACTCTCGTGGCTCTCGAGTCCGTACGACTGGATCAGCGGCCACTTCTCTGGAACCATCGAGTCTTGGACATCGCGCATCGCGTCGCGTGGATCGATGCCGTATGGGATCCCAATGCGCTCGACGCCAGCGACCATGTCTCGGAACGCGCGGATCTTGCGCTCTTCCTGCTCGTCGGGGTCCATCGCGTCGTGGAACGTGATCTCCTGTACGTGTCGCCAGCGCGCGATCATCGGCAGGATCTTGACAGCAGCGTCGCTCTCGGACGAGTAAAAGATCACTGCGCGCTGCGCTGTGAGCAGGAGCACGACATCTTCGAGACGCTCGTGCTTTTGCGCGATCACTTGTTCGCCAAGGAGCTCTTGACCCGAGCTGCCGAGGAAGAGGAACTTGAGCGCAGCTTGCGAGAGCGTCGAGTGGAAACTATCGACGCCGCCAACGAGCAGCAGTGCGTCGATGCGCTTGGGCGGCGGACCACATAGCGCCTGGAGCATCTGCACGCGCGCAGCGCTGTCGCTGCCTGAGAACTCGACCTCTTTCCAGTCCATTGCGGGCAAGAGGAGCGTGTCTGATCAAGTGCAAGCGAGCGAGAAGTGAGGCGACTTGGACGTTCAGGCTCGTTGCGAGGCTTTGTCTTTGAGCTCGCGCGAGAGGTCGGTTGCTTGAGACTCGAAGAGGCGACGCAGTGTTGACCACTCCATCCAAGCGCGTCGCTTTGGCGTGCTACTCTTGTGCACGGAGGTCAATGTCGTTTGCAAGACATCGTAGTGCGGCCAAGCACTAGTCTGTCGTCCATGCTTGTCGTCAAGTTCGACTGTCCTGTGAATGAACTGAAGCTGTGTGTGAGCTCACGTGGCAGACACGATCGTGATGACGAGTGAAGTCGTGAGGAGGGCAACTTGTGTGTTCCTATCAGAGCAACCGAAGTTTCGAGTCTTCGAGGTGCTCCAAAGCAAGTGCTCAACCTTACAACGTGCCGGATCTTCGCTGTCGTCGTTGATGGAGCAGCATACGCACGTGTCGGCTGAGCTAGGTCAATCTCGACTCGAACTGCTTTGGTTCACAACGTTAGCCGCTCTGCACTTGCAAAGTCATGTTCACTACAAATGAGCATCTTGAGTACTCGACGAGTTGCTCACGACGTGCTCACTCACGACTGGCGGCGGACTGGCGGTCGCAACCACGCGGAGCACAAGAAAAGAACACCAAAGAGCACATGGAGATTCACGCTCAACATAGCCCATGCGGCGCGTTGATCATTCCTCTCCTCGCTTCTTGTCCTTCCTCGATTCTTGTTCTCTCTCTCGCCGCCTTGTCCGACGAGCGCATTTGGCTTCTCGCCTGCCACGCACACGTTCTCTCCAGTTCTCCCTGCGCCGTCAACAAGCAGCCCAAGCGTCTCTGTGCGAGCGAAGCACCGACAGTTCGTCGCGTCAGCTTTGTCACCTGCACCACCATGGCTGAGCGCAGTGGCGTTCCAGTACTTGGCGGCTCGGAAGCCAAGGTGCAGCCACTACCACTATCACTGGAGCTCGCGAACCTCAGCGCGAATGACGACCGATCTGCTAATACAAACGAAGCAGACGATGACGACAACGTCGACGACAGCTTGCCCCTGCTGCTGCCGAAAGAAGCGACTCCTGTTGGAAAGCATGGCAATGGGAGCCGCGTCATCGTTCGCGTTTCGTCTGGCTCAGAGTGGAGCTTGCGCCGGGCACATGCGCTCGGGTACATCGCGTTCTCGGCGTTCAACTTCAGCATCATGTCGGCATGTGTCAAGTACGCGAGTCGCCGCGTGACGTCGCACGAGACGGTCTTCTGGCGCACATCCATCGCGTGGCTCCTCAACTACGTACGGCTCTCCTGCATGCCTACTGCTACGATCACATGACGAGCGAATGAGTTTGGTCCAAATCAGCTCACTATACTATGGTCGTGAATGCTCGCTAGATCATGCTCCGAGTCGAGCGCGTTGATCTGCGCGTCGAGCCCAAGCATCGCGCTGTCCTGCTCCTGCGCAGCATCGTCGGGACGCTCGGGGTCAACTTGCAGTTCTACGCCATGTCCAAGATGGTGCTCACAGACGCAGTCGTGATCATCTTCACGAGTCCCGTACTCACGTTCCTGATGGTGCGATATCCTGCCTTTTGCTTCGATGTGACTCTGCAGAGAACGATCAGCGTCTCTCACTCACGCTCGCACTCACGACGTATCTCTGCGTGCTTGCTTGCGCTTGCGGCCAACAGGGAGCACTCGTGCTCGGTGAAGCTGTCGAGCGCATGGACTTTGCGAGCGGCGTGATCTCGTACGCCGGTGTGCTCTTTGTCACCCGCCCGGCGTTTCTGTTCCCTGAGCACGCGCAGTCCAAGGACGCGACGACGCTTGCAGTGCTCTGCGCGCTCGGTGGCGCGTTCACGCAGGCGTGCGCGTACACGTGCATGCGCAAGCTCCACGACGTGAACTTCATGGTCATCATCCACTACTTTCTGCTCTTGGGCATCAGTTGCTCGGTCGTCACGCTCCTGACATTGCAAGTGGTGCGTCCGCTGTGCTTGCTCGAGAATTTGCATGCGTCTGCCTCACGGCTGATGACTCTTGCTTGTATGAGTGCACCATAGCCGCTCCAGCTCAGCCTCCCAGTCGACACGCTGCTCGCGCTCATTGGCAGCGGCCTCTTTGCGTTCATCGGCCAGATCTTCCTCACAAAGGGCTTCCAGCGCGAGAAAGCCGGCATTGCATCTGTCATGCGCTATTTTGACGTCGTGTTCGTGCTCCTTTGGGACACGACGATCCTCGGTGAGCATGTGAGCGGCTACAGCATCTTTGGCGGCGCGATCATCCTCCTTGGTGCTGGCTTGATCGTCGTGCGGCGCGCGCATGCGAAGAAGTGAACTATGCCGCAGCATGGAACAGAGCTGATAGATGAAGAGAGTACGCCACCACAGCACAGACAGCGTCCTAGGACATTTGCAAGCAGCAGCTCCCTATCTAACTTCGTATACACTGACGATTCCATTCGCTCTCGTGTGTGCTCGCGCTCAAGTGTGCATCAGATCATGCGCAGGCGACCAGGTCGTGAGCAGTGTCGCGTCTGGTGCTGCTGTTGTCGAGTCATTCGTGTCGTTACCATGGTCGTCATACGCGGTGTCGTCACACGTTCCAAGTGCAGAGCGACCTGGAGCGGTCGCACTTTGACGTCGTACGATCTATTGAGATTGAGGTTGAGCTTGGTGTCTGCGGCACTCTTACACTGCGCGCACGCAGTCAAAGTGATTGAAGCAAGGTCAGCGCTGACGTTGAGTTCGCTTTCGCCGCACAGTCTTGTCGTCGACTTGCTGTCTCGACACGAAAAGTTGCGTCTCACATATGCAAACCCTCAGAAGTGCAGTCGATTTGAAGCAAGGTAGTGACTTCTCGTTCTCGATGCCTTGTTGTCTTGCTGCGTTGGTGCGCAGAGCTGATCTGTGCTAAGTTGGTCGCGCTCAGGACGACGTGGTGTCTGTCGTTGGCACGGACGAAGCTGGAGCAAAGTGGTCAAGTAACAGAATAAACGGATTTTACCGTTTAGTAGTCGGTGTAGTATTTATGAGTAGTCGCTCTTTTACTGGTCTTATATATACATTATATAAAAATTGTATTAAAATATCGATTTTAAACCGGTATATCGATAGTGTCTTTATTCGGTACGGAATTCTCATCGGTAAAATCCGTTAAACAATACAAATGTCAAAAACGCTTGGCGGGAGTTCATTCGATTGGCCATTTTTTGGTGTTTCCTTGTTTTTGTCACTATCAATATTCGCTCCCATTGAAGTGGTGTACGCACTCAAGCAATTGCTTGGTGTCGAGAGCAAGTGAGCAGGAGCGAGCGAGCATGGCGCCATCGATCGTTGTCGACGCGACATCTGCAGCAACTGGCGACGCTGTTGTCGACTCGACTGCTGCTGGTGCTGCTGGTGCTGGTGCTGCTGGCGACGCAACTATTGCCGCAACGGCTCCATCGAGCTTCCTCGAACTCCACGAGACGCCGCTGCTGCCGTGGCACGAGCGCGCATACGCAAATGGTCCGCGACCAGTCCCGCCGCCAGTCTCTGCTACAGAAAAGTTGACCAAGTGGCTTCGCGAGAATCCGCAGTACATGCGCGACATCGCGAGCGGTGTGCGCCATAAGCGGCCGCGAAAGCCGCGAAAGGAGCGCACGAAGCGCATGAAGCTGAGTGCAATCGACTGGACGCAGCGCGATCAGCAAGTGCTCGACGTCGTGAAGCAAAAGGTCGCAAGCGCGTACGCGCGCTGTCCGTGCGTCCAGTGCACGATCCTTCAGCGCGACAACCAGGCGCCAGTCGCGTATCGCTGTCCAGCGCGGTACTGCCACATGCAGTTCGCGGACTTTCTCGATCTCTTTGAGCACCAAGTCGCTGAACACGGCAAGCTCGTGCCGCACTGTCGTCGCGTGCGCATGGAGCTGTTTGGTCAAGACCGCGGCGTTGTGCCGTACCCGCCAGTGACAGTCTACGCTGGGCAGCAGCTCCTATCGCCAGGCTACCGACCGACGGAGTGGACACTCGCTCGCGTCGATGAAGAAGCACAGACGCTGTACGCGCAGCTCTTTGGGAAGAAGGTCTACGCTGGCGCACTCCACGTCTGGGACGCATTCACAATCGCGTACCACCAAGTGCGGCAGGGCGGCGTCGCGCAGCTCCATGCGCAGTACGCCCTCGCACTCGATTACTACAGCTCGTCGCTCGTGTACCCCGTGACGACGCGCACAGTCCAAGACGGCGCTGACGCTGTCGGCGACGGCCGCAACTGGCTGCTCTCGCCAGAGCTCGCACGCGCGAAGCACGTCACGCCGTTCCGCCACGAGCTCACGCCTGAGAGCGCGACGTACCGCTTCAGTGGCACTGGGACTGAACCCGACGACCAAGACGACCAGGACGATAGCGATGGTGAGTTCGCATCGACGCTGCTGCTCGAGACTGGTGAGCCGATCGTACCTGCTACGCCGATCGCAGAGCCCAGTGCAGTGACAAAGCGCCTCGCAGCGGTGCCGCCATGGGAGCAGTTCCTCGCACCGACAGACGTCCACGTCGCGCGTGCAATCGCAGTCAAGAAGCTCTCGCGACCGCGCCGAACGCCCAAGTGCCGCGGCTGCGGCCGTCGCGGACACGACAATAGAGTTGAGTGCGGTCGCTCAAAGCCGCGCAAGCCAAAGCGCTGCAAGCTCTGCGGTGTCGCAGGACACACGCGCGTCACGTGTCCCGACAAGACACTCCATGGGCCAAACGCAGTCACGCGCATTCGCTGTAGCAAGTGCGGACTCCTCGGCCACAGTCGCAAGATCTGCTACCAAGTGCCAGGCTACAGCAGCAGCGCTGTCGTGACGGAACTCACAACGTAACCACCGTAACCTATAGGCACATAGAGAGAGAGAGCATACCCTCATAGACGTTCATGTTGCTCATCGTAACCAGTCTCTGTCATGTCGTCTTAGAAGCGCTCGTGACGTCGTCTCTAGTACGTGAAGAAGCTGCAGAAGTTCCCGCAGAGTCGACACGTGATCTTCGCAGTCGTACTGCCTGCTGCACTCGACTCGGTCGCCAAGCGCTGGAGCTGTGACTCGAGGAGGTAGAACGGCGACGTCCCAGAGGCAAAGTCCAGCGCGCTCGCAGATGCGTTGCAGCCCATGCAGCGCCACGCATCAAGCGACGCGAGCACTTGGAACGACAGGAAGCACCGCTCCTGCGCATGGCCCGAGGCGCAGACCAAGTCAAACTCGGCAAACGGCACCGGCTCGTGGCAAATGAAGCACGTCTGGCGCGGCGGCGGCGTTGGCGGCAGAGTCGGTAGTGCTGCAGCAGGTGCGATAGTGTCACTGCTAGTAGCATCGTCACTCGACAGTGTTGACGGTGCAGCTGCTGTCGTAGAAGCGCTGTTCCGAGCCTGCAAGTGCGCGAGCCACTGCGCAATGTTATCGTCTGAGCCCAAACGCGTGTACACTGTCGTCACGAGCTGCTCGCGCACGTCACTCAGCGGCGTCTGGACGCTCAAGAAGTCGGCCATGAGCAGCGCACTCGTGCGCTCTGCGCTCGAGATGCTCGCAAAGTTCTCGACGTGGCTATGTGTCGAGACGAGCTCGGTAAGGCACCGCTCGGCCCAGTAGCCAAAGAGCGTGCGCTGGAGAACCACGAGCGCAGCGTCGCGGATTGCAATGTGGTTCTCCGCCGGCGGGATGCAGCTCCGGAGCAAGTACGACGCCTGGACGTACCGGATCGCAGCCAACGACGGCAATGCGAGCGTCGACACTGTTGTGCTTGCCGTCGACTGCGCTACGCTGGCGACTGCTGCTGCGTACTGCTGCTCAAGTGCGTCGCAGAGATTCAAGTACAGCGGCTGGCGCGAGCGCTCGTTCTCGCGACTGTGGCTCACCCCTTTGAGCTTGTTGAGCAAGTTCGGGATCGTCATGTCCGCTGAGCCATGGAGCGACGTGATCGCCGAGTTGTCTTCGTAGCAGAACCAGAGCACGTCAGTGAACGCGCTCAAGCTCGCGCGCGCGTCGAGGACGCGGCACATGGCGCGGACAAACGCGTCGGGATCGGTCGCACAGCGCGATGGAACGTACTCGAGTGCGCTCGAGACGCGACTGTACGATACGTCAGCTTGGGACTTGCGGTTCGGACGCGCGGCGGGTGGGATGATGTGGACGCACGCGAGCTGTGCAGAGCTCGGCGACACTGCGAGCCCATAGAGCGGGTACTTGCTTTCAGAACTGCTACTAGTGCTACTACTGACAGACCGGAACGGCACTTCGACCCCGCGATCTTTGTCCCACGCCTTGAGCGTCCCGTCGACGCCGCACGAGTAGACCGTGTCGCCAAAGTAGTCGACGCCAAGACCGGTGACGTTCCCATCGTGTGCGCGCCAGCTCACCGGCTGCGAGCGCTTGCGGCTCACGTTCCAGACAGAGATCGTCGAGCCCGAAGCGATGACGAGGTCGTTGCGCTTTGCACAGTCGCTCAGTGACAATGCACGCGCTCCGAGCAAGACGTGGAAGACTGGCTGGCAGTGCGGCGCCATCACGACGCGGTCGAGTGCGAGCTCAGGTGGAAAGCCGCCGCTGCCGACTGGGTCGCTCGAGACGGGGACAGTCGCTAGGAGCACGGATCCAGCCGTCGTGCCCATCACGAGCGTCAAGTGCTCGGTTAGCTTTGTCGCGTCGTAGTGCATCTGCTGCCACGCACTCGTGGACACCCAGCCGTACTTCTCCGTGTCGATCCACGCCACTGGCGCAGGCGACAGGAACGACTCGCTTGCGTCGCGCTCGGCCGCGAAGCTCGGCGACGCGTAGCCCCAGATCGTCGAGACCTTGCGACCCGAGAACGCGAGGAGCGACGTCGTTGTTACTTGGTCTTGCGCGAGCACGAACGGCGACCACGCGACTGTGAGCGTCGCTAAGAGTCCGCACCGGTGCGTGTACTCGGCCAAAGAGTTCGCAGACGACGACGACAATGATGGCAGCAGCGCACTCTCATCGCTCACAGATGCGCCAGTGCGACGGCGCTTCTTGGAGGCTTTCGCTGCTGGCTCTGCTGGTACTGGCGCAGTGGTAGCTGGTCCTTTGCTATTGCTGCTACTGCTGCTGTTGCTCTTGGTGCTCTGCATCATGAACGCCGCTTTCTCAAAGAACGCGTAGAGCGTCTCAGAGAACACGTCGACCTCGCGCCAGCTCATGTGGAAGCTCGAAGACACGTGCAGCGCAATGCGCGACGACGACATGAGCGTCACGAGCGCACACGACGCGTTCGGACCTGAGCCGCGCGGCCCCCACGTCGCAGACAGAAAGGCTTTGCCTTCGTTCTTGGAGAGCGAGAGCTCCTTTGGGTTGTACTGGTGCCGGTCGGCTTCGTAGAGTAGGAAGTACGTCATGCTACCTGGTGGAATCGCACTGTCGATCGGCTATGCGGGTGCGTATGGCAGCAGACTGTGAGCAGTTGTATGTATAGTGCAGACGCAGTAGCATACAGAGACGTACCTCATTGAAGACAGGAATGTCAATGGGCACCTTCTCGTCCTTTGTGTCCTCTGGCAAGAAGATGAAGCTCTTGGAGATCGCTGGTCCTTGCTGGATGTACATCTCCAGTTCGCGACTCATGAACGTCGACACCATGACGTTTGCATCCGAGACAACTGCGACGCGACCGTCGTCGGCCCACTTGACGCAGTCCGACACGAGCGGACTCCCAGCGATGCGCTCGCGCGTGCTCGTGTCTGTCCACGATTTCGCAGACGCTGGTGGCGCAGTTGGTGCAATTGCTGGCGCAACTGCTGCTGGTACGATCTGAGAGGCATCTGGTGCACTTGTCGTGATTGCAGTCGTGTGATCTGCAGCGACAGCGCTGTCGTGCGCGAGCACTGCTGCCATGACGCCGTTGTTGTTGCTTGGTGCTGGATGTGTTGCACCAGCCAGTCAGCAATAGAAATTAATGATAGTGCGAAAAACGAGGAAGCTCATTTGCTTGAACGATCAAATAGTGAGATAATCGAGGGGTCGCAGCTCCAAGCGTCTTGACTAAGCTCTCGCATCCGTGTCTTCGAGGCTGCTCCACGTGCTCAACACGAGCACATCTTGCTCGGTTGATGTCGCTACGACGAACAAGATGCCTCATTAGAGCCGTTTGCAGTACTTGTTCGACTTGGAGATCGATGCTTGCTGGTCGATGAGCTCGCCTGCGCGCTTCATGATCGCATCGTAGAACTGCGAAACGCGATGCAGACGTCCCAGTGTGTGCGTGAGCTTGACACGGCTACCACCATCCGTCACAGACACTTGATGCAGCAAGCATGGATGCACCTCAGGGAATAGAATGAACTGCGCGCCTTCGTCCAGCTTGCTCCCAAAGTGCGTCTCCATCTCTCGCTCCATCGCATCGCCATATTTCAAGTAGCTGCCACACGAGTGTTCCAACACACAGCAACGTCAGTCTCCAGTCGCTAGTCCTCATGATCGCTACCACATCTGCACGGTGCAAACGCACAAGATCTTCATTGCGTCGTCCAGGACGATCTGTCGGAGCGAGCACGCCAGTAGCATATGAGCTCCGATCGTCGTGCACACAGCAGCACCACTCGCAGCAGCGAGCCCTATGCACTGACGAGCTGACACACGAACGTACTCGACCGCTGCGGTCCTTGTCAAACATGAGGAAGCCAGTGATGAAGAAGAGCTCCGATGGCTCCAAGCCCGTGCGGTCGCTCCGTGCGCGCATGTAGCTCTTCTCAAACTCTTCGAACGAGACCATGCCGTCGAGGTTGTCGTTCACTTCCCAGATGAGCTCTTCGACGTGGCTCTTCGCAAGCACCGTCGACGAGCTCCCGAGCTGCTCGAGCAGCGCCATGAGCGCATCGACGCTGATCTGGTACTTCCCACACACGAGCTCGCGGCCGTTGCTCGTCTCGTCCTGCAGCGTTGTGAGGAACTTGCTCTTTTCGCGCACGTATCGCTCGTGCTTGGCTTCGTACTCGACACTGCTCTTGCGCTTGTGAAGTGCGCTTCGCTGGCGATCGTAACAAGAGAGCAGCGTATCGTGAGCGCTCATCAAATGTGGGTCATACGCATGCAACAGCAACAGTCCGTGCGTCTGTCGAATGCGATACTCTCTCTTGGTTCTACCTCTCCAGATGCGGCTGTTCGGATCTTCTCACTCAGTCTCTGCGTCACAGCACAGCAGTGTCCAGCAGCGCCAGTTCAGACATCATCCGACACACGCCTAGCGCAGGCTCCTGACGTTCCGCACCTCGAGCTTTCGGTCAATGAGCTGCAGTGGGATCTCAAACGCCAACAAGCGGAACACGCGCACGAGCTGCACTTGCTCTTCGATCGTCTTCACGATTGGCGCCGGCTTGACAGACACGGGCGGGTCCTTGGCGTCTTTTGCGCTCGCAGGCGGCATCCCAACCTTCGTGTTAGTGTGAGCGGAAGAGTCTTTGGGGCCAACGAGACACAACTAAACTTGGCTCAACAGTGTGGCCACAGCAGGAAGACAAGAGAGAGATACCAACGACCATCGAGTGCGTCGAGGCGATCGCGCTCTATTCCACAGCAGCAAGCGACGACATCAAGCAGCGAGGTGGCACTAGTCCTAGCGAGTGCACTGCAGCACTCGCAGTGTCGTAACGACGCTGCACGCCTTAGAAGTCGCCTTCTGCTTCGTCCTTTGGTTCCATGGGCTCGAGGTCTTCGCCATAGTTGATCGCATGGTCCACGTGCAGCAGCACGGTCTCAATGCTCTCTTCGCGCGTGATATTCATTGGCACGAACGCGACCATGCTAAAGTCGTTGATCTGTTGGTTCGGTGGAGAACAAGCGCGTCGTACCAGAGCAGCAGCAGAGAGTGTATGAGTCTTCTCTCTGTCTCTCTCTTCGCCATCGGCGACTGCAGGACCAAGTAAGTACACAGAGCAGCAAGGAGCAGGACGTACGACGTTGCAGATCGCCGAGCTGAGCGGTCGCCACTTGGGGTCTGTCGAGTTGGACAAGTTCTCGAGCAAGTAGCCCGACGACGGGTCCAAGTACCTAGTGCCACCACACACATACAAGCACATGTGTGAGGGTCCCAGTGCAGCTACACAGGCGTGTCGTGGATGAATGAACGAATGGATGGATGGATGGATGGACGCACTTGCTCAGCTCTTTCTCGTCCACGAGGTCGCACTTAGTGAGGACGTTGATGTGCGGGAGCTCGAGCTGGACCATGGCCGAGAGCGAGCAGAGCACACCGGAGATGAACTTTGTCGGGTCCGCAATAAATAACGAGTCGATCTGGAGCAGCAGCATGAGGATGGAGAGAGAGCGCAGGCGTCAGTGACTCTTGTGCGACTCTAGTACGTGGTAGACGCGTGAGTGGCCACGTGACGCACCAAGTACACGCCGCAGATCGAAAAGCCCCAGTCCTTGAGCGCGTCACAGAGCTGCTTCATGACTGGCAAGTGCGAGTAGAGCTCGATCTGACCTACATAGATGCGCGTGTGTGTGTTAGTCGCTCATGCTCGCTGGAAGCTTTCGTTCGTACAGGCGCAGAGCTAGGTAGATGGACGGTGAGACCAACCTGGGCAGTCAAAGATGAAGTAGTCGTCGTCGCTGTACTCCGTGAGCAAGTCCTGGAGCCAGTCGAGGTTCTGCACAAGGTACCTGCATCGTATTGCCATTCGTACGCTGTCAGCCACCACTGAAGACGCAGCAACGAACACTACCAGACGATGACAACAGTGGGAGCAAGCGCACGCACTCCATGCAGTAGATCAGTCCGCCGTTTGGTCCGTAGCCGAGCTCTTCCATCACGTCTTCAACGCTGATCAAGTCGCGAATGTCTGTGCAATGATAGATCAATCGTAAGCAGTGAGAGAGTGCGTGAGCTTACAGAGCCTCGTGCAGAAGCAAGCGCCGTCCGAGTATGTCAAAGGAGAGAGAGAGAACAAAGGCTCGTACCGAATGCGACTGGGTACTCAAAGTGGTCTGCTGCAGGGTCGAGGTTTACGACGTACGTCATGCGGCCAGACGCAGCGCAGAACTCATGCATGTTGTTGCAGTACGTCGACTATACCATCGCATGCACAGAGAGCAGACACATGTAAGCATAACAAGAATTGGTGAGTACTGCTGACAGCAAGCGTCGCTCGTGCAGCCTATAACTGCGGCTTATCTGCACGTACCTTGCCAGTACCCGCAGGCCCCATCACCAACTGACAGCAGCGCATGGTCGTTTGTTGTCGATAGTCGTCAGGCAGGCAGTCGCTCGAGCGCAGCGGAGCGGAGCTTGTCGTGAGCTTGAGCTTGAGTGAGCTTGTCAAGTCGGAGCTCCGTGGTGATGGCGCTTGTCTTCGATAAAGTGCGAATCAGATGGCGAGTCACTGTTTGTCTTCACTAAAGTACGATTCAATCTTGAAGCGACACTTGCTGCTCTGACGACGGCGATGGCGATGACCGCGAGTCCATCGAAGCGAGCGCTTGGTGCGTCAGGTGCACTGTGCTCTACTACGTCACACTGCTATTGTCCTATGTATGTGATCTTGCTGACAGTCCCTCTCAGGTGCGATGCGCGCTGGAGCAATGACAACAGCGATGGAGCTCGACACGTACGCGCAGTGGGCATGGTCAGTAGACGCTCTCCATTTGCACGACAGATCTATCGCATCCACTTGTGTAGACATATGCTGCATGTATGACTTACGCTTGTACATGCATGCACACGCCTTGCAACAGGCTCAGCGGCCGCGTCGGTGAAGCCATCGACCTGTACTTGGACCTCGCGCGCGTGTACAAGCAGTTCCCACACGTGCACTTTAAGCTCGGGTACCTCTTCCTCACGCTCCAGGACCACGCGAACGCAGTGCGACACTTTAGCTTGGAGATTGAGCAGTACCTCGCTGCTGCAGAGCACGACAATACTAACAGTAGCACAAGTAGTCAGCAAGACGCGGCAGCAGCGTCGCCCAAGCAGTCGACTCCGCTCAAGAGCACTGGAGCGCAAGCAAAGACGTTCATGTTCTGCGCCTGTGTCGGTCGGAGCGAAGCGTACGGAACGCTCAAAGACGACGCCAAGGCCGAGAACGACCTGCTCTTTGTCGCGAACCGCGGCGGGAACACAAAGCGCATGCTCGTGGCCATGGGTGTGCTCTTCTCACACTTTGGCATGCACTTGCGCGCCGAGGAGTGCTTTGACAAGTGCGCCAAGCTCGACGCAGACGACCCAGACTACCTCATTGCGCACGCTGAGCTCCGACTGGCACAGAAGCGGTACGCGAGCGCTGCAAAGATGTTTGCGCACTGCCGAACGACGTGCAGTGCGAGCTCTGCGACGTACCACCGCGCTTTGATCGGCGAAGGCGCGGCGCTACTGCGGCAGAGCAAGCTCCAGGAAGCCGTGATCTTGCTCCTTCAAGCCATGAACACACTGCGTGGATGCATCCGGAACCGGCGCGATGGTTCGGACACGCTCGCGTCCGTGAGCATCAGCGCCAGTGGCATGCACACAGTGCTGGACGAGCCGCTCAGTGAGCTCTATCTGCTCTACCACCAAGCGACGAACCTCTACGGCGGCTTGTGTCTCTTGAAAGGCGAGCTCAAAGCAGCTCTTGACACGTACTACTCGGTGCTTCAGAGCAACAAGACAGCAGCGACAACGGCAGTGCCGACTGCCGAGCGCTTCACGCTCCCGATGCTCTGCGTCATACCGGGGACGCGCAACCACCAAGGCAACCTCGTCGACTCGACCAAGCTCTCGACCAAGAACCTCAGTGAAGCACTGCGGCACTTGGACGAGCTCGAGCTGCGGTACGGACCTGACCCATGTCTCTACTTCCATCGCGCGAGCGTCCACAAAGCGCTCGGCGAGTTCGACGCGTTCGTGCACGACCTCGCGCTCGTCGAGCGCATGGACCCGGACTTTGTCGTGCGGTACCTCCAGCGCGACTACTTTGGCGACTTCCTCGACTTGGACACGATCACGTGGCTTCCACTGCCGTTCATCGACGCGATCCACGGCTCGCTCGAGCGCCATGAGCACGCGTCGCCAACGAGTGCGTCGCTCAAAGCGCCGCTGTCGCCGTCGCGCGATCGCCTCGTACCAGCCAAAGGCAAACCGCCTAGCAGTAGCAGCAGTGAGAACCACGTCAAGAACAAGAAACCGGCGACACGGCGACAGGTCCCACTCGTGAGCGAGACTGCGCTGTACGTCTACTTGCAGCACCGCATCGAGTGCGGCGCTGTCCTCGACGAGTTTGCACACGTGTTTCAGCTCGATGTGTTTCGCCGTTTGCCCGAGACACGCCGGACGCGCCATGGCACGAGCCTTGCAACACAGTCGCTCTTGTCGCCGTGGGAAGGCGTGGTCTTTGACGAGAAGCCCATGGTCGAGACTCCTACAAGCAGCAGTGCGACTGCGCCATCAGTAGAGCTCCATCCTGTGCGTGAGCGCATCAAGAACGTCCTCACCCACTTTGGCCACCACCCATGTGTGCACATGGTCGCCGGGATGGTCGAACTCGAGCTCTTCAACGCCTCGGTCGCGCACATCTACTTCACAGAGGCGCTGAGTCTCATCACCAAGCAGCCTGACGTAGCGACTGAAGCAGGCGCCTCGTTGATGCTCTCGCCGCTTACAAAGCGATGGCGCCAGCGCGTGCTCGACCGCGTGCGGTTCTACTGCCTCGTCTGGCGCAGCATGGCGAGTCGCATCAAGATCGAGATGGAGCACGCAGTCGAGGACCTGAACCTCGCAGCGGCGATCAAGCTCGACGACCAAGTGCTCCATAGCGCCGCCACTGCAGCAAACAGTGGTAGCAGCAGTGACGACCCGCTCCTCCTCGCGCAGCGCACGCTCATCATGCTCTTGAATGGCCACTTGCGCCCCGCGATGAAGCTCTTGCGGCAGCTCACGCGCGACCTCAAGCGCACAAAGCAGCGCCGGCGCAACGCAGGACGCCGCCTTCCAGCGCACTACAGCGAGTGGCTCCACATCATCGACATGTTCAATAACGCCGGCTTGAACTCGTTCAGTCTCCTGCCCCTGCGGCTCGAGAACGACGCGAGCAGTCGGCTTGCCAGTCCTGGAGCGGTTCCTGCGTCACCATCAAGCGCAGCGAGCGGCGATGCAGCAAAGCGCAACAGCAGCAATTACACTGACGATCAAGACGGTGGCGACGGCGATGAGGCGAACGACGACGAGAAGGCAGCGCGTGAAGAGGAGACGGCCGCCGCGATCGTCAAGTACGCCTTGAGCAAGAAGACCATGACAACGTCGAATGGCCGGACCGTCTTAGGCACAAACGTCCTCCAGACCGAGACGCTCGACAAGTTCTTTGAGTCTGGGCTCGTGAAGCTCGCAACGACCGGCTCGGTCGCCGAGACAACGCCGTTCTTCTACGCCATTCTCTCGATCGACGACAACTACTTGGCGCCGACGAACTTTGCAAGCCTCGAGCTCCTCAAGTGCAAAGAGGCCGAGTACATGGAGGAGAAGCTCCACGCGTGCTTCTTGCGCCTTGGGAAGCGCTCCAAGTGGCTTCAGAAGAAAGTCGGATGGACGTTTGAGGCGTTCATTGACGCGAATCTCGCGCACGCGTACCTCCCAAGCGACCTCGATACGCTCTGGCACCGCGCGCGGTTGCTCCAGGACCAGCGCAACTACGTCTCGGCGATCAACGACCTCTCGAGCTGCCTCGAGCTCATGACCGCGCACATCACATGGGAGCCGAGCAAGAAAGCACAGGCAAGTGGCGTGCGCGGCAAAGCAATGTTTGCAAACGAAGCGAAGCGCACGCAGTGGCTCCAGCTCTTGCTCGAGCGCGGACGCTTGGAGATGGCGCTCGAGCACTACGAGCGCGCGATCGACGACCTCACGCTCGTGATTGCGCACGTTGGCAAGAGCAACACTGTGATCGAAGCGAGTGCGTACGATGCGCGGAGTACGTCGTTGATCCACTTGAACCGCCTCGGCCATGCGATCCAGGACCTCCAGCATCTCGTGCGGCTCGCTCAAGCCAAGCGCACTAGCCATACAGCCACCACAGCATCGTTAACGAGAGACACGAGCGAGAGCAAGGACCTCGGGACGATGCTGCTCTACTACATCCTCATTGGCAATCTCTACTGCCAGCTCGCGCTCGACCAGCTTAAAGTGAGCGCAACGGTCTCGCACAAGCACGCAGCACTCACGCCCCATGTCCTCGAGCAGCTCCAGACCATGCACCTGAACATGGGCTTTGTCGCCAAAGCCGACGGCGCGTACGACGACGCACTCCGCATCGCGCCAGACCACTTCCTCGTCTACTACTTTCGCGGCCGCTTGCTCGCGCTCGCCGCGCAGCCCAAGCGCGCTGCTGTCTGTCTAAGTGACTGCTTGCGTCTCCATCCGATGTTCCTCCCTGCGCTCTTCCTCCGCGGCAGCCTCTACGCGCAGCAGAGCCTCACGCTCCTCGCGCTCGCAGACTTCTACCGCGTGCGCCACCGCGCACCGACGTACCCGAATCTCCACACGAGCATCGGGTTCTGCCACTTTGACTGCGGCAGCATGATGAAAGCCGTCGAAGCCTTGACTGAGGCCGTGCAGCAAGACCCGCGCGACGTCGACGCGCTCTACATCCGCGGCTGTGCGCTCCAAGAGCTCTTTGTGCTCGAGAGCGCGATCAAAGACTTCACGCACGCACTCGCAGTCGACAGCGAGCACTTTCGCGCGCTCTACCAGCGCAGCGTGTGCTTTGTCTTGTACCAGCGCTACAGCGATGCACTCGGTGATCTTGACCGCGCACTGACGCTCCAGTCCGAGTGGAAAGAGGCGTGGACGCTCCATGCGTACGCGAGCTTTTGCCACGGCCGGTACGACGACGCCGTGGACTCGTACGGCCGCGCGATTGGCCTCCGCGACGCTGCGAGTGGCGTCAGCGAGAGCCGTGGTCCAACGCCAGCGCAGCGCGACTCGACGCTGTTTCTCCACCGGTCGCTCGCAAACTTGTACGCTGGACACGTGCGCGCGGCGCTCATGGACTTGGACCTGGCGCTCAAGCGCGACAACGAGAACTACCTCGCGTGCATCGCAAAGGCGTTCGTACTCGTGCGCATGAACGAGTCGGACAGAGCGATGCAGCTCCTTGCGCATGCGCTGCCGCACTACAAGAAGATGCGACTCATGAGTCCATGCGACGTGCTCGAGTCCGAGCGCGTGAAGGCTGCAGCAAAGGAGCAGCAGCATCGCCACGGAGTCGCTGAGCGGTCTGGGAGCTTTGTCGGCAGTGCGTTTGGTGCTGGTGGCTTCCCAACGAGCAGCACGAGCACGAGCAGTAGTGCGATGTCACCGCCCAAAGCAGCGCAAGCGACTGAAACAAAGCCGTCACAACGGATCTCAGCAGCGCCAGACGTCCTCTTTGCGTTCCGGAAGCTCGCGCGCGAAGAGCAAGAGCAGCGCGCACAGGCGTATCGCCAACGCCGCCACCTTGGCACCAACGCTCCAGAGGCAGAGGCAGCAGCAGCAGCGACTCATCCACGCCGCACGTCTGGGCTCATTCCGCACACGCCTCGGCGCAAGACGCTCGTTGGTGCGAGTTTCACTGCTGCAGCGACAGAGCAGTCGAGCGCTGCGGTCCAGCGCCGAGCGCGCACGGCCAAGTTCTTTCGCGCGATCAAGAAGCTCACGTTCGAGCACCGCGTGCTCAAGGCGCTCGAGACGGCGACGAGCGCCAAGTTTAAGAAGAACGAGCAAATGCGGCGCGTGCTCGCGGACCTCGTACGATCGAAGAGCAGTGTCCCGTGGCCGCGCGGGACGCTCACGACAATGATCCTCGTCTGGGCATTCAATGCACTTGGGCAGTACCACGTCCGCAGTCGCAAAGTCGACGACGCGCTCATGGCGTTCTCGCTCGCGATCCAAGCGCATCCGTACAACGCCGTGACGTTCTTGAACCGCGGCAACGTCTTCCTGCACATGAACGTCTTTGCGTCTGCTGTGAGCGGCTTCCAGGACGCGATCGACGTCGACGAGCGGTGCTTTGAAGCGTATAACAATATGGGCGTTGCGCAGTTCCAGCTCCAGCGCCTCGAAGACGCCCATGATGCGTTTGCGACCGGGCTGCACTACGCGGAAGCGCGCACGCAGCGCGCAATCTTGCTCTACAACCTCGGTGTCGTGTTCCAGCACTTGGACAAGCCGGACGAAGCGATGGAGTTCTACCAACAGGCGATCGCACTCGACGCGTCGCGCACCGAGTTCTTTAACAACCGGAGCTCGATTCTCCACCAGCAGCTCAAGTTCACCGTCGCACTCGAAGACTACAACCGTGCGCTTGCACTCGGAGGTGCTCGTGCTAGTGCTAGCGCGAATGGCGACAAGTCACGGAGTAGCACTAGCGACAGTACAAGTCATGACACACTCGCACTAGTAACAGCAGCGTCAGGAGGGCCACGGAGCTGCACTGAAGCGCGACTGAACCGTGCGCAGTTGTTCATTACAATGGGACGCTGTGCGGCAGCGATCAAGGACTTGCGCGTCGTGCTCCATGCGCTCGTGAGTGCGCGCGAGAGCGAGACGCGACCGATTGGAGGTAGCAGTAGTACTAGTGACCGAGTGACTGGGAGCTCATCGACTGCAACTGCAGCAGCGGATGACGAAGCGCTCGCAGAAGAGCTGCTGGCGTTCTGCGCCAAGTGGCAAGACGCGATGCGGATCGCGGTCAAGGACTTCCTCTTTGGCTTAGACAGCATCCCGCTCTTCGCTGCGTTTGAGCTCTACGCGTTCTTTGGACCCGCGCTCAGTCAACTGAAGGCGTCAGACACCGAAGCAGAGGGCGATGGAGCAAGAACAGCTGCAGTGCTCTGTCCACTGCCACTTGCGGATCCATCGTTCTTTGACTTTGAGCGCGCGCTCAAGCACTGGATCACTCTCGCACCTCCAGCCAACAAGACTGGTGCGAGCGACACTGACAACGGCGACAACCAGCGCGAACACGACGCCGACTGCAAAGACGATGAGCGTGACGAGACCGTTCGAGCGTCCAAGCAGCGCCTCCTAGCGCAGCCGTTCAGTCGGTACTTGCTGGACGCGATGCAGCAGTGCCACGCTGGTGCATTCGACGACGCTGCGCGCTCGCTCCTACGTGCGCACTACAAGACGACGCTCGACAGTGCAGACGAGTACTTGCTCTTGATCTGGCGCGTACAAGTCGTGCTGAAGGCTGGCAGCCAGCAGCGATCTGACGAGCGAGCGCTTGATACTGGACTGCCGCGTGCAGTCACACTGCTCCAGGACTTTCTCACTGAGCGGCAGCTGCCTGATGAGACCCCAGACAGCGACGCTAACGACTGCGACCTGAGCGCCAGTCGAGACACTGGTCGCAAGACGCCGCGACCTGGCGCACTGCACGACTTTGACGACGACGAGAGCCACGAAGAGCTCTCAGTGCACGATATGCACTGGCGCCAGCAGCGCCGTATTATCCGTGCCGACGCGTACACGTTGCTAGGACACTTGCAGCAACTCAATGGGCAAGTGCACGACGCACGCCGCGCGTTTGCGCACGCTCTGCGGATCCGCGACGACCACATCATCGCGCTACTCAACTTTCTCCAGCTCTCGATCGTCGAAGCCGAGTATGAGACAGCGCTCGACTGCATCGTGCGCGTCCTTGAGCTCGTGTTTGCACCTCGCGCAAGTGACGCAAGCAACTCGGAGGCGTCTGGTCCGCATCGCTCCACACTGTCGTCGTTAGAGGATGTGCGCGGCTTGCTGGGCGCTAGTCGCACAGCCGAAGCGATACTGCCAGTGATCGCAGCACTGCGAGCTGACGAGGACTGGCGCACGTGCGGCGCTCAGATGCTCACGCTCTTGCGCGAGTACAAGCACTTGCTCTCGGCGCACATCCAGTCAAACACGGCGCACATCTTCCGAAAGCAAGGCGCACTGGCGCACCTCGTCGAAGAGATTCGTCAGGTCCAGCAGCGCAAAGCTGCCGCTGTTGCAGCGGCGGTCTGGCGCGATGGGACTGAGCCTGCGCTCCTCGATCTCGACGAGATCAACCGCGTCCTGAGCGAGTACACTGCGTCGATCTTGCAGAGTACAGTCGATGGCTCTGCTGCACTCGCGAGTCGATCAAACCAGGACGAACTGCAGGCGTCGTTGTTGAACGAGCTCTCGCACGTCTGTGACCACGTCACACGGTCCTTGCCGCCAGATGCGCTACCGACGAAGCAATCGAAGCGACAGACGCCTCTGGACGTCGACGCTGAAGCGACGTCTGCTCCGTCGAGTCCACGCTCACCACCACGTTCGACTAGCGCATCAGTCAAGTCACCGCGGTCACTGAGCACTTCCGCAAGTTCACGCAAAGCGAGCTTGGCGATGACTGCTCGTCGGCCAACTACAACGCCATTGACGACACGAACACATCGCCGGTCGACAACAGCGAGCGCTTCGAGCAACTTGGCACTCGCGTCGACAGCCGCAGCACTGTCGACATCGCCCACAACGACATCCCAGCAACAGGCAACGAGAGCGGCGACTCCAAAAGCAGTGCGCAGCAACGACGTGAGCTCGCCACGTCAGCCACTCCAGCCACAGCGACCGCAGTCTGGACCATACCCACTCCAGGTATGTGAATGAGTGTGGTCGCCACGCTTGAAGCAGCGGCGCCATCGCTCACTCTCTCTGTCTCTGTCTCTTTCTGTCTGCCGTGCGACTGCAGACACGCCAATCACGTTCTCAGCAGCGCGACTGAGTCCTATGCGCTGCGTACACGAACACTCGCAGGTCCAACAACACAATGGCATTCGTATGCACTGGAGCAGCAGCAGTTCGTCCATCCATCACGTCACAGGTCTCTCTCTCTCTCTCTCTTTGCTCATTACACTAGACGACGTGCTTTGTGGGCGTCGACCCAAACGTGAAGCGACAGACTGCAGCTCCTGCTGTCGTCGCTGGCGCAGTCTCGTCCTTTGCTTGGTCCTGCGACGGCTCGGCGAGCGCGTGCGTCTGCGTCTGGACATCGAGGAGCATGCGATTGAGATCGAGCAGCGTCGACGGCTCGCAGTGCATCTCCGTCGCGAGTTGGATCACGCGCTGGAGAGCGTCGACGTCACTAAGGGACTTGGTGCGCTGCGTCGCGGTCCAAGCGTGCCACTCGTCGTCTGCAAGTGCTGTGACAGAGGCACTAGCAGCGCCAGGAGCCTGGGACTGTTCCAATGCGCTCTCAGCAGTCGAGAGCTGCGCGACGCCATCATCGTTCACTCGACTGCGGATCAGTCGGCGTGGCGACTCGACCTCAGTCCCAACGACTTTGACTCCGAGCGACGCGTTCACGGCCGAGTCGACAAAGTCCTGGTACACGAGCGCTTCGTCCCGTACGTCCTCAGTCGCAGGTGTCAAGAACGCGTCGAGCGGCATTGGCGCTTTGAGCTTCAGGCGCTTGAGCAATGCGAGGAGCTGCGCATCAAGCCGCTCTTCGCTCTGTGCGACGTCGCTCGCAGTTGCGTCAGTCGCAACGGCCACGCCGATCTTTGCAAAGCTCTCGGCGATGAGCGCACGCGGGAGCTCGCGCCAGCTCTGGATCACCCACTGGATCGCATCGAGCAGCTCGACGTCGTAGATCTCGACTTCGCGCGCATCGCGGCGGTCGAGGACGTGGTCGAGGAACGCGTGGCGGTACCGCCGCTTGAGTGCTGTCACGACTGTATGGGCGACGGAGGCAAAGAGCTCAGCGGCAGACGACGTCTCTGTCAACAGTGTTGCACTGCTTGCGTCTGTCTGAAGTCCTCCAGTCTGCGGAACGAACCGGAGCGAGACGTTCTTGAGCACGAGCTTCCGCGTGTAGTGCGACGCGTACGCGTCTAGGAGCAGCACGATCGTGCGGCTCTCTTCGTGCATCTTCCAGTCCAATGCGAGGAGCCACTCGCGAAAGACCGTGGGCGTGAACCACGTCCGTCGGTTGTACGCGTACTGGAAGCCGCGCGTCGCGCCGACCGTGTTCGGGAGCGGCCCGTCACAGACAAAGAACGGATCGAGGACGTCGCTCCCGTCGGCGTTTGTACAGAGTGCGAGGGTCATGCGCTTGCTCAGTCCACTATGAGCAATGGCACTGTCGTCGCACTCGGGGCTCATGGCGTAGAACAGACTCGTCTCGTCCATCCAGTAGAGGTCCCAAGGCGCAACACCGTGGACAGCAGCGAGGAGCTCGCTCTTTGTCGTCACGAGCGGCGCTGCGTCCGCTGTGCTCCCGACTGTTGCTGTCGCTGTCGTCGTCCCAGACGAGCGCGAGAAGCCGTGGCGGCTCTGGAACGAGTGGAGCCAGCCGTTTGAGAACTGCGGTGGCGGATCCGCCGTGTGGATCCCCATCATCTCAAAGAACAAGTGCGCCTTTGTCTTGACCTCGTCGCCCTGGACCTTGATCTGCCGCGCTTGGCAGTAGAGGTACCAGTTCGCCAGTGCTGTGTCGAGCTCTGGGAACTTGACGTTCCGCGTGCGCTTGCACGCGAGCTCGTCGCTCATCATGTGCTCGTAGTTGTGCTTGCGCTTGAGCGTGTGTGAGATCGACGACTGCGACGGGAGCGTCTGGAGGTGAAAGCGCTCGCGTGCCCACTGCGCGAGCTGCGTCTGTGTCACAGTCGGGTGCTGCTTTGCGTAGATGCACAGCAATCGCTTCTGCTCGTGCGTGAGGTACGACGAGCGCGCCCGTACTTTTGTCGGTGCAGCAAGCGATGGTGGAGGCACAGTAAGCGATGGTGGTGGCACCGCGAGCGATGGTGGCGGTCCAGCGAGCAGCGCAGTCGCTGCATTCATGCTGCAGACAGTAGGCGGAACTGCAGCCGGCACAGGAATTGTATGGCTGTCACTGTCAATGTGCACGTCACCGCTCGTTGTGACTGCGAGCGCACCAGCAGCAGTAGCAGTAGCGTGTGTTGTCGCTGCTGCGTCGAGCATCATCGACGCAGGAAGTCCGAGCGTCATGAGCGTGATTTTGAATGGCGTTTTTGAGGCGGAACAGGGTGTATAGTTATTGCGTTTGTGGTACAGTTGGTATATAACCCGACGTACTCCATAGTACTCCTTGCAGCTCAGATGTGTCGTTGTGGTTAGCTCTCACACACTAGACAACCTAGATGCTCGCATATGCGCGACGTGACGCCATGGATGTACTTCTCGACATGCTATCTATCGGATCGATGAGCACATAGCATCGACCAATGCTGATCGGTCGCAAAGACCTCTACACGTAGTAGTCGCGATGAGGTTTGAATTGGATCACACATGAGAGACGCAAGGTTGCACCTGCAAGAACATCGACGACGACGACGAGCAACATCGCGACGGTTGCGCGTTGTCCGTCATCGTATGTGTCACACACACGAGCATTTGACAAGAAACGGCTTACCACGAGAGTCAATCATGACAGCAGGAGGACCATGAGTATAGCTGCGTGAGTATCGTGTGTGAGTATGGCACAACCTCGCACGACAGAGTCGAAGCGAATTGATCTGATGCTGATATCAATAAAGCATACGACACGACACGACTGCTGCGATGCCAAGCAGCAGCATTCACTGCAGTCGTGGAGCGCTTTGTGAGAAAGCAGAGCAACAGCTCATATGAGTAACCTGCGCATTTTCAACCCTCATGAGCGCGATCCCTCGTCACAGATAACGAACCGAACGCATAATATGCGAGGAGGCAGGCAGGCGAGTCAGGAGTTCGAGCTCGCCGGTGATGAAGAAAGCGAGGTGGATCACAAGCACGCTGCGTCACGATCCACGTTCGCTTCGAGTGCTTCACAACGAAAGCGCGCACTCATCGAGCGATTGTCTGTTTGGAACCTGGACTTGTGTAGTTGCTGATGAACATTTCTAGATAGTGCGAAAAACAAGGAGATGACGCGCCGCTTTTGCGATCTTTCGCATGTAACCGCCACTCGGAACAAAAAACGAAGCATGGACATGAGTCGCAGCAGCAGTCACGTAGCGCGTGCACGTATGTCAATGGTTGAGAGCACCGAGAGGGATCGAGCGAGCGAGACTAGCAGACATTCGCGCTTGCTGCGTGTTGCCTCGCACTGCTTGCTTGCTTGGTGTATCGTTCAGCACAGATAGCAACGACGACGACGACGACAACGACGACGACGACGACGACGACCAGGAGTCGCGATACGAGGATCCTCGCACGCCATTCGCGTTCCAGCACTGTACTGTATCGCGCGTCGATCCGCCGTTTCGACGCCATGTGATTGGTCTTGCGCAGCATTAAAAGGCTTTTCGCGCATGCGGCGCTTCAGGATCGCGCTGTGTATGTGATAGTGACAAAATCCAGGGATCGCACACGATGTGGGACGCGGCCACCTCATTCCCAGAAGTGCACACATGCGCACTTGCGAGAAAACAGAAGGATGGCGATGGCGATCGCGGTCGCGCCTGCTAATCGTGCAGGTGTCATTCGCGATTTGACCGCGACGCGCGCGAAGCGGCAGCAGCAGAGCAGAGCAGCCGATAGAGAGCCCATACATCACGCACACACACACACTACCGCTCACTCGCTCGCTCGGTCTGCTGCACTCGCGTCGTCACACACAATGATGTTTGTGCGCCAACAGCCGCTCTCGACAACGCCGACCGGTCGACGAAGACCGTCGTCGCCACGTCTTGACGTCGCTGCATCTGCGACGTCGCCGCGGCATTGGCATGCCCACTCCCACCAGACTCCGACTGGCTCGTACACACCGGACGCAAACGAACCGCTCGACTTGGAAGCGCTCGCACTTGCTGCTGGCTCCGAGTACGAAGACACGTGCCGCAGTGCGCGATGGCGGCGCAGCTACAGCACGTGTGACTCGGACTACAGCACAAGCGCTCCTGCAAACAGTGGTGGCGGCTCTGGGCTCCCGCTCGTATGCAGCAACTGCGGCGTGTCGTTCTTCTCGCTCCAGATCACGGACGACGAGCTCGAGTGCTACTGCTCGGGCGAGTGCAAGTGGAGCGTGGTCATGTACCGCGAAATGGACCGCCGCATGCACGCACTGCGGCGCCACTTGCGCGCAGCAGCAGCCACTGCTGCAGCATCGACCAGCACTGCAACGGCCAGTACAAGTCCAGTGCGCGCGAGCAAGTCCAAGAGCTACGCATCGTCGGCGTCGTCGAGTCGGAGCTCAGCAGCGACGATCGACACCGAGAGCTGCGAGAGCTACCCGCGGTACATGGACGACGTGATAGCGTGTCGCTGAGCATCTCGCTCTCTCCGCTATTTATCAGTCTCCGACGCACACATGTGCACACACGCGACAGACTGACGAACCCAGCGAACGCTCGCAAGTCATCGTCAACTATCATCCCTACAGCTACAAGTCGAGGCGTCTGTTCATCATGAGGTTATTTTATTTGGGAGCCATGTGTGTGTCAGAACATAGGGCTCGAGAGGTTATATCGATACTGTGCTGCACGAATACACTCGACGTCTCCGCATCATGACTCTTGTGTCGCGTGTCGTCGTCTTGTGATGATGTGTATGTCGCCTGACAAGAGCAATCGACACGTTCACGCGACTGGTTGTCGTGAAACACTAGTGACTGGTCTCACTTACTAGTCTCTCAGCATTGACGAGGACGTGGTGACTCGTCATTGCACCAAGCGTCCTAGAGTCAGCGCCACACGCACACATGACGACTCAGTAGTCGCTCTTGACTAGTTCCTGTGTGTCAACGAGCACCAGCAGCAGCACAGTTCAGCCACCGGAACAACAGACTCAGAGGCGTCGTTTTCATCTTCTCTCTTACGGAAGGTCGTTTGCTAGGACGAAAGGATGAAGAGATCGCTACGCGTACTGAGTCAGCTACTCTCAATGACTCTGCCATCGCGCTCATCATACAAGCTGGCAATTGCGACGACAGAGAGCGCTCGAGCAGTCGTTCGCACTCTTACGAGCGAGCGCTTAGTCCTCGTCTTCGTCGTCGTCGTCCGCCATCTCGTCCTCCTTGATCGACTGGATCGCCCACTCGTTCACTTCGTCGCGGAGGTTGTCCGGCACGAGGTGGTGCTGCCACTTGGTCTCTTCCGAGATCCAGCTCAGCTCGAGCTCAAACGGGTGTCGCACTTCGTCGTGGAGCGTGTGCAAGCTACAGTGGCATCCCAATCACAGTCGAGCGTCAGTCTCCTAGCTCTTACATACACGTCCTGGCCGGCACAGCACTGCGACTCGAGAGCCACAAATGCAGTACGTACATCTTGGCGACGTATTTCATGGCTTCGCGGCATGTCATGTCAAAGAGCTTGTACTTCTCGATCTCTGTCTTCGCGGCTTGCTGGCCCTTGCCAATCGCACATCCGCGGTAGCTCTACAGAACATATCAAGACCATCACTCACACACTGTGAGCCAGTGGACAATTTGTCATACAAATCATGATACAAACGACGTACGTAAGTCACGCCAGATGGCTCGACGAGGTACAGACTCGGCTTCTTCTCGTCGATGTCAAAGCCTGCGAGCATGATCGCAGTCCCGAACGGACGGATCGAGCCGTAGAGCGTGTAGTAGTGCACGTACTGGCCCATGCGGTCCGCGAGCACGTGCGGTGGGATCGGTCCGCCGTAGTTCTTCTTGTAGCTCAGCGCCTCTTCACGCGCGCGGTTCACGAGCTGTCGGCCATCTGCAACGAGACCTGCCATCGACTAGCAATAATAGCAGAGAGAGCCAACCGTGGCGTCAGTACGCTCTGCAGAGACGACACACGAGGACAGTAGGCAATGGAATCGTACCAAGCCCACGTGGCGGTCGATTGCGTACACACGACGGTGCGTGCCCGGCACGAGCATCTTCGAGAGCAGCGTTTTCTCGACGCCCATGATGATGCCGTCCGTGCACTTGATGCCAATCGCAGTGCTGCATTCACACACACAGACATACGTGCGCGCGTGAGTGAGGCAGAGAGACGAACTGACAAGCAACGCTGCTGCTGTTGTCGGTACGGATCGATGCAAATGACGTACCCGCTGTTCTCGACTGCTTTCTTTGCGTACTCGACTTGGAAGATACGGCCATCCGGCGAGAACGTGCCTGCCGAGAGATCGTACTGCACATCCAGGACGAGCAGCATCCGGAAGAGACGCATTGCGAGTGTGTTAGCTGGTGTCGTCACGCGCGCATTCGCGACACATGCGAGTGGTAGCAGAGACGCATGGAGCGAAGAAGAAGCGTACGCACCCCTGCGCCTGTGCTGCTCATGCTGGTTCAATGGGGCTGCTGCTGCTGTTCACGCGACAAGATACCAAGTGAAGCGAACACAGTCGCAGCTGTTAGTACCACGTTCTCGACGACACGAGTGTTCACACTTGCACACAGTAGTTGATGCGCTAAGTCGTCACATGCACACAAGCGCATTGCAGCTGCTCATGCCCATGCAGCTCGACACACACAGACACACCTGCGTTTGCTCGCGCTTCTTGTGGATGGCAAAGTGGAAATCTTCAGGGGGGAGACAAGATTTCGTATAAGGCCAGATCTACAATAATCGATTTTTGTTGGCTCGTATTTATTATTTTTTAGACAAATGAGGACAGATTCACATTATTTAGCTTTTTGTACTAAATGCGTTATTTTTACTAAAGATTTAGAATACATGTACAATAATCAAAACTTAATGATCTATTTATGCAGTTTACAAAATTTACATCATAAACAGGTTATTCATTTGTCTTGTTTTCAGTATGCTCAAGAAAACTAAAATTCATAAAACCCCACCGAAATGTGATACATACCATCTAAATTTCACAAAATTGTGTTCAACAACTGATCCACGTCAGAGCCACGTCGGGTCCAGGTGCGTCAACCGATTCACCACAAACGCAAGAAGCGCACGATGCTTCGAGGCTACCGACAGCACCAGCGCCAGCTGCACGCTGCGATGCGGCCGCAGCACGCGCAGCGATGGCTTAGCGCGTCCACTGGCGACCGAACGGTACGTGCAGCAGCAGCAGCTCATCGTGTGTCTGTACTGTGTGTCCAAGCGACAAGAGGACGGATCACACGAATGATGATGTGTGGCTTCTGCTCTCTCTCATCCACAGCAGTCGACTGTCGAGATCGGTGGTGTCGTTGCGCCAGTGAAAGATGCTGCGTCAATTGAGCTCGTGCCGCGCGGGTACTTGCCCAAGTTCCAGAGCCGCGAGATGTCCCAAGTACGCTCCTGCTACTGCCACTGTTGTGAGAGCTCCAGTCGCCTCATGTACTCAGCCACTTGGTCTCTCTCTCTCACATACACACATACAATGGATCTGTGCAGGAGCTGCTTGGTCACTTGCGCTGGATGCTGCAGAAAGACTTGCTCAAGCAGGACATGTTCCTCATCGGGTGCGTCTCTGTGTGTGATCACGACAGCTCTGCCATCGCTGTCCGTCCTGAACGAGTCCACTGACGCACGTGCTACTGCGAATGACACACGTGCGCTAGTCCGCCTGGTGCGTCGCGCCGTTTGCTGAGCATGCGCTTCTGCGAGCTCCTGAACAAAGAGGTCGAGTACATTGCGATCTCGCAAGACACGACCGAGTCCGACCTCAAGCAGGTGTGTCCGTCTCTCGTCACCCGCAACGCAGTCCTTCACAGTGACAAGAGGACTCACACGTCATTGTTCACGTGTGTGGCGAATCTGCTCAGCGCCGCGAGATCACAGGCGGCGCTGCGATCTTCACGGATCAAGCGCCTGTGCGCGCTGCGATCCACGGCCGCGTCTTGGTGATTGACGGTACAGTGAATCACAATAGTCTACACCACTGCACTTTTGACCAAGAGACTGACGCATTCGCTCATCGCGTGTGACGCAGGACTCGAGAAAGCTGAGCGCAATGTGCTCCCAACGCTCAACAACTTGCTCGAGAACCGGTGCGAGCGCTGCGTGAGCTCTCTATCATCCTGCTTTCGTGACTGACATGCTCTCACTTGTGTGTGTCCTGGATGCTCCAGTGAGATGACGCTCGACGATGGCCGGTTCCTCATGAAAGCCGAGAGGTCCGTCTTGTATTGCAAGCGCTCTGTAGGTACCAGAGCAGATCGTAGCTAACACTGCCCTTCTTCTACTACGACGTGAGCAGCTTTGATGCATTGCTCGCTGCTGGCTACTCGTCGAGCGACCTCGCGGCGCAGAACCTCGTGCGCGTGCACCCAGACTTTCGCGTCATTGCACTCGGTCTCCCCGTGCCGCCGTACCCTGGTCGAACGCTCGACCCGCCGCTCCGCTCGCGCTTCCAAGCGCGCAGTGTCCAGCCGTCGTCGCCTGGGACGCAGCTCGAAGCGCTCGTGTCGATTGCCCCGAACGTCCCACTCAGTACGCTCGAGCGCCTCGTTGGCGTGCGCGAAGCCGTGAATGCGATCGAAGCGATGCACGACAGCAGCAGCGCCGCGTCGTCGTCTGGCCAGCGCATGCCGCACTTTGACTACCTCTCGCTCTCGCACTGCGCCAAGGTCCTCGATAGTTTCCCGCACGCAAGTCTCCCGAGCACCGTCACGCGCGTGTTCCCAGTGAAGAGAGAGATCCTCGGCGCAAAGGCGTCGACGAACTGCGAGACGCTCGCACGCATCCTCAAGAAGTTTGGGACCGACCTCTGCGACGCAACGTACACGATCGAGCGCGTCGAGAAGCACGACGCATTGGACGTGACAGCGGACGTGACGTTCCAGTCCACGACTGGCAACACTATCGAGCGCACAGTCGTCGCGGTGCCGTGCGGTACGACTGACCCAAAGGCCGGACCCATGCGCGGGTTCGTCGAGACGAGCGTCCACGAGACGCTCTTGGGCGAGATGATCCAGGACCACGCTGCTGGCTCGGACTTGTGCATCTTGGGCGAGAAAGGGAGCGGCAAGTCGGACCTCGCGCGGCTCTTTGCCCATCGCTTGGGCTACGCCACGGAGCTCTTCAGTCTCTTCAAAGACATGACCGCGCGCGACTTGCTCCAGCGCCGGTCGACCGACGCGCATGGGAACACGAGCTGGGAGGACAGTCCGCTCATCCACGCTGCGCGCAATGGCCACATTGCGGTCTTAGACGGCGTGCATCGCCTCGGGAGCGACAGTCTCGGCGTGCTCCAGCGCCTCGTGCAGGACCGTGAGATCGACTTGGCCGACGGCACGAAGCTCCTCGCACAAGCCAAGTACGACGGCATTGTCGCGGACGCAAAGGCGCGCGGTGTCAAGCCAGCGCTCGCTCGCGTGCATCCGATCCACCCGTCGTTCCGCATCATTGCGATCGCTGAGTCCGACCCAATGACACTGAAAGCCGCGCCCGCGCCAGGACGCGAGTCGACGGCTGCGTGGCTCAACTCGGATAGCATCGCGATGTTCACGTTCCACTACTTGCCGAACCTCTCGACAGCGCAGAGCGAGCACGTCGTGCGGACATTGTACCCGCAGCTCCCAGACGAGACGACGCGGTGCGTCGGAGCTTGTGGACCGTGTGTGACCTTGTGTACCTTATCTGATGACCGATGGCTCTCTTCTTCTGTGTGACTGGACCTGTAGGATGCTCCTTGCGTTCTCGGAGAAGCTCCGGAAGATCAAAGCTACTAGCAGCGACAGCGACTACCTCTCGCTCAGTCTCTCGTCGCGCCAGCTCTTGCGCGCGTGTCGTCGCCTCAATGCGTTCCCGGCGCAGTCGCTCCAGGACTTGCGACCGCTACTGCACGACACGCTCCTCACGCAGTTCCTCCCGTCGTCCTGTGCGCGTCTCGTTGACTCGATCCTCGACGACTGTGGCGCGCCGAGTGCGTCAGCGACCAAGCGCGCGGACACTGCGCGTCCAACTGGTACGTCCTTTGTCCTTTGGTTATCGCGATGGCTCTCACTGGCGCTCGTCTACTGACGCACATGGTGCGCTCTCGACAGACACGATCCGCGAAGAGAACGGTCGACTGTACATTGGCGACGTCTCGCATCCGATCCAGACGCCGACGAACCCGGAGCTTGTGCCACAGCCGCACTACTTTGACATCCCAAAGCACACAAAGACGATGAAAGACATGCTCCAGGACGTCGTCGCGGGTCAGAAGCACATGCTGCTGATTGGGAACCAGGGCGTGGGCAAGAACAAGCTCGCAGACCGGCTCTTACAGCTCCTGCAGCAAGAGCGCGAGTACATCCAGCTCCACCGCGACGTACGGCTTGGTGTCTTGTGTGATTGTGTGTCTGTCAATGAGCGAGCGCTCACACCCTCGTGCCTCTATATGTGTTCACAGACGACAGTCCAGACGCTGACGCTCGTGCCGTCACTCATCGATGGCAAGATTGTGTGGGAAGACTCGCCGCTCGTGCGCGCTGCAAAGACTGGCCGCACACTGCTTGTCGACGAAGCCGACAAGGCGCCGCTCGAAGTCGTGTGCGTCCTCAAGGGACTCATTGAAGACGGCGAGATGCTCCTGGTATGGCTCGTAGTTCATCCCATCGCGCGCTCTGCTGGTCTTTGACTGACTCCATACGCTCGTCTTGACGTGTCTGGACTCGTCTAGGGTAATGGCAAGCGCTTGATCGATCCAAACAAAGTCGTCGTCGAGGCGTGGCACGACGAAGACCAGATCATTCGACTCCATCCAGACTTCCGCATGTGGGTCCTCGCGAACCGCCCGGGCTTCCCGTTCCTCGGGAACAACTTCTTCCGCGAGATCGGCGACGTGTTTGCGAGCCAGTGCGTCTTGCTCTCTCGCACTCTCTCTTGGCTGCTTGCCGTCCTTCAGACACGCTCACCTGTTGTTGTGTCTCTGTGGATGATGCGATGCGATCCACTGCGCAGTGCGATCGAGAACCCAGACGAAGCATCCGAGCTCGCGCTCCTCCAAGCGTACGCACCGAACGTTCCAGTTGACATCCTTCGCCGCCTCTGCAAAGCGTTCGCAGAGCTCCGCGACCTCGTTGACCGCGGTGTGATCACGTACCCGTACTCGACGCGCGAAGCTGTCGCAGTCGCGAAGCACCTCGAGCAGTTTCCGAACGACGGCGTCACAGCAGTGCTCGTACGTCCTCGCTCTTCGTATCCCAGACCAGCATGTCTGTCTCTGTAGCTAGATGCTGACCACGTGAGTCTCTCTCTCTCTCTCTCTCTGTCTGCTGATCTGTAGGAAAACGTACTTGCGTTCGATGCGTACGACGCAAACTTGCGCAAGCAGCTCTCTGAAGTCTTCCTCAGGTACGCTCCTAGTCAGTCCTCTCTGAGTCTGTACGTCGGCGTGTTCTCAATGTCTGTCTGTCTGCGTGTCTGTCTGCGTGTGTGTGTGTGTCTGCATCGACCGACTCGCTAGACACGAGCTCTAGTGCCTTTGTCTGGCTGACTGGCGTGACATCGTAAGCGCGAATCGACCTGAACACCTTTGCTAAACCCACATCTGCTGTCGTCTGTCGCTTGCTACTGCTCCATGTGCTTTGCCTATGTGTGTGTCTACGTACACACTCGCACGCAGTCATGGCATTCCTCTGTCCCGCACTGGCGAGAGCCTCGTGCTGAGCGTCGAGTTGGCGCCAACGACGCCACTGCCAGCGTTCACACCGACCGAGACGTGGGGCTGGCACGCTGAGACGGCGCGTTTGGACTTTGCGAGCCGCAAACCGAGCCCTGGGCTGTTCCAGACGCCGCTGCCGCGCCGCGACATCTGGCTCGACCCAGCGACGTCGCGGACGTTTGGCCTCACGCAGCACCGCTTGCAGGCGTTCACAGAAGAAGTGGCGTCGTTCCGCGTGCCACTCAAGGCGAATCGCCGCCAGCGTGCGCATGCAATGGCGGTCTTCCCAGACAACTCGGTGCACGGTGCGTCCATGTACAAGGCGGCGCTTGTCTCGGCGCAGCAGCGCCTTAACGTGATCGTGGCTCACTTGAACGACCGTATCTCTCTGTCTCTGTCTCTCTTGCCTGTAGTCCTAACGACGTGTCCAATGAGTCTCCACTCGTTTTCGGACGTCGAGGGCTCGGAGCGCTCGCACCAAGTGATTGAGATCGAGAATCAGTACATGGAGTGGGAGAAGCACCCGGTGCTCGTGAACGTCCCAGAGCAGCAGGAGCTCGCAGTCTTCATTCCAACGACAGGTGCGTCCTGCGCGATGTCCTAGTTCGCATCACGCGACGTCCGATCGATCGCATGAGCTCACACATGACTCGGTGCTGTGGTGCTCTGTAGGCTTGTGCGTGCTGTACAAGCCATCGAGTGCGACCGATGGTCGCGCGAGCTGCTTTACGATCCCAGACAAAGCGCTCACTGGCGCAGTGCACCACACGACGAGCGGCAAGCGGAACAACAGTAGTAGCCAGTCGTCTCCGTTTGGCAAGTGGTTTGGCGCTGCGTCGTGGCCGATCCGCAAGTGGAAAGCAGTCGCGGATGCGTCGAACCCCGCGACGCTCGTGCGCTTTGAGCAAGGTGGAGCGATCGTCCAGGTCGTCGACATTGCTGCGAACCAGCTCTATTCGCTCGACTTGCGCACGGCCGGTGCCTCGAGCAGCATCGTCCTTGACGAGCTCGTGAGCGTCCAGTCTGTGCGACCGAACGAGTGGGTGCTCCAGACTACAGACGAGTCGGCCGTGTACGCGCTCGAGCGCACGGGCGACGCGTTCACGCTCAAGCAAGCGAGTGTTGAGAGAGCGCTAGACGCTAACGACGCTGATACGCGCGGATCAATCTACCCGCAGTCGGCCACGTCGTCATCAACTGGCTCGCTCACAAGCAGCAGTAGCAGTGGCGATGGCGTCGTGATGGTGCACCCTGACGCGTTTCTCCAGTCCCTCGAGTCGCGTGATGCAACTGTCTCTGTCCAAAGTGCGATGCGAGCTGCTGGTGCCACGCGCTGGGGTATCCAAGGCGCGTGGGCTTTGGACAGCGGCAGTGTGATTGCAAACGCAGCGTCCAGTGACGACCAAGTCGACTTGGAAGTGACGTTCCCGAACACGCACGCGACCAAGACGATCGTCCTCGACGTCAAAAGCACTGATGACAGCAGCAGTCGCGCACTACCACGCATCACTGGCGCTGCTGCGATTCACAATGGTCGCCACTTTGTGACGCTCCAAGAGAGCGGCGACGTGCGCTTCTGGCAGCTTGACCAAGCAGCGATCGACCGCGAAGTCGCGCTCTGGAGGCAAATGTTTGGCGTTCAGGACGGCGACGCACGTGACGAGCGCTTGACGCTCAAAGTCAATGGCCAAGACGCGATTCAGCACGAGTCGGTCCCAAAGACTGGCCTCGACAAGCCCAAGTACGGCAAAGAGGATCCAAAGAACGAGCCGCACGTCGGCGGTAACACGTGGGCAGGCGGCACTGGCGGCTCCGACACCGCTGGTCTCGGCGGTCGCGGGGGTCCGTACCGCCTCGACAAGGGCCATCCAGTGCACCAAGTCTCGCAAGCAAAGAAAGACGAAGTCTCGGCCGAGACACGAGCGAAAGCGCGCGCAATGGCAGAGGAAGCGCTCGCGGCGAAGCTCCAAGAGATCGACATGAGCGAGCGCGAGTGGGAAACGTACCAGACATACTTTGGTCGCGTCGAGCACGAGAGCGCGCAGCTCCGGTCGATTCTTGCGAACCTCGAGTCGTTTGCACAGGAGCGGACGTGGCTCAAGCACCAGTCGAGCGGCGAATTGGACGACGCAAAACTCGTGGACGGTGTCACGGGCGACCGCCTCGTGTTCAAGAAGCGCGGTGTGAGCGACTCGCCGTTCCAGAGCATGCACCAGAGCAAACCAAAGCGCCTGCTCTTTGTCATGGACGTAAGTGGGAGCATGTACCGGTTCAACGGTCAGGACGGTCGCCTCGAGCGCGTCTTGGAGACGTCGCTCATGATCATGGAGAGCTTTGCTGGCTTTGAGTCGAAGCTCGACTACTGCATCATGGGACACAGTGGCGACTCACCTGCGATCCCGTTTGTCGACTTTGGGAGCCCACCGGCCGACCGCAAGGAGCGGCTCAAGGTGCTCCAAAAGATGGTCGCACACACACAGTATTGCATGAGCGGCGACCACACGGTCGAAGCGATTGACCGCGCCGTGAAGCACGTCGCTGAAGCCGACGCCGACGACTACTACGTCTTTGTCGTCAGTGACGCAAACTTGGAGCGATACAACATCCAGCCAAAGCGCATGGGGCAGAAGCTCGTCGCCGATCCGACTGTCAAAGCGCACGCGATCTTCATTGCGTCGTTTGCAGACGAAGCTGCGCGCATCTTGCGCGACTTGCCGCACGGTCGCGGCCACGTGTGTCTCGACACGGCCGACTTGCCGCGCACGTTCAAGAAGATCTTCACGAGTGCGTTTAACAACTGAGCGAGCGATACGAGAGCCTGAACACATTCGCGAACAGGTTGATAGAGAACAATGCAGACTTGATGAACAGCGAGCAAGCGTGTCCATAGACTGTTGGGACTCTGTCCTGGAGCGTCCCCTTGACACGAAGACTGTCGGTGTTACAGTGCGGTTGATGTCATTGACGACACAGAAACATATCGACACTACACACAAGCTCCAAAACTGAGGACACTGGCTGCGACGACGACAGCTGCTGTTGTTGTCATTGTGTGAGCTTGAACGAGGACGACGCGAGTGAGAATGGCTCGTTCGATCCTCTATGCGCCAAGCTCGGTCTGAATGAGCTCGACGAGCTTGTCCAAGTCTGCGAGCCCCTTCTTGACTTCGAACGTCCGGAGCGCACCAGTCGCAGTGTAAAAGTCGATCAGCGGCGCAGTCTCGTCATTGTAGACGTCCAGACTACAAGAACAGATATGTGAGATGTTAGAAGTGACACTCCAGTGGCGCTTTCAGCAAAAGCGAACAAGTACGCACCGCTGCTTGACGATCTCCGCCGAGTCGTCCGGGCGCTGCACGAGCGTCGGCGTGCCGCACTTGTCGCATACACCAGCGACCTTGGGCAGCAGCGGCGGCATGTTGTACTCGCCGTGGTTGATGTGCGCGACGTTGAAACCTGCGCCGCAGCTCGTGCACACGCTGTTGCCAGTCGTACGTACATCCGCAGTTAGTCAGTCAGTCAGCTGGCTGGCGTAATGTCAGCAGTGCCTACATGAGCCAAGACGCACCGACGACCGCTGATCTTCTCCGTGAGGATCCACTGCGGCAGGTCAATGTTCACGACCAAGTCGAGCTTCGTGACCTTCTGGAACTCCTCGGCTTGTGGCACGTTGCGCGGGAAGCCGTCCTGTAGCACCACCGATCGATTCTACCGCGTGAGCACTCATGACTACACGCACGGTCAGTACGATGAGCAGACAGCCATGCGCACCAGAATGAAGCCGCGCTTGGCGTCGTCCTGCTGCAAGCGCGTCTCGACCTATGAGAGCAACAGAGACAGAGGGACCGCAGGCAGTCGAGCGTCAGTGCATTGCACTTGCATCAATGATACGCAGCCACACAGTCGCACCATGTCGAGGATGATCTGGTCTGGCACGAGTGCACCGCGGTCGTTGTACGCCTGACAGACTCGAATGACACGCATGCGCGAAAGGTTTGTTAGAGGTGCCTCTCTCTCTCTCTCTCTCTTTCTCCGTTCCAGTACAAGACGACGATAGCAGCAGCATTCATTCACACACGTACGCACCTTGATCTTCTCGCCCAAGACTGTGCCTGTCTTGATCTCGTGGCGCACGAGGTCGCCGGTCGAGATCGTCGGGATCTCGAGCATCGGTGCAATGCGCGACGCGTACGTGCCTTTGCCAGCGCCTGGTGCGCCGAGGAACATGATCTTGAGCGACTTGGCGCTGCTGGAGCTGAATCCGCGCATGACTGTCGTGTGCTTGAGCTTGAGCTGACGGTGCGTCTTGCGCGTAGAATGGCGAGTGCGCTCGTGCAGCGAGGTCGGCGAATGACGAGTGCTCCGGCCGGCTGGTTGAGGTTTGCGGCGGCAGCGCAAGGTTGACGACATTGCGTTTCAAGCAGAAATAGAATCCACAACCATATTTTGATCAAGACACTTTTAGTGTATTTTAGAGTCCAGAGGTCCGATTACAAGCACGTCAAAACTTCACGTCCAGGATGACAAGCAAGACGAGCAAGAACACGTGGACGACTGCGCTCGCGCTCGCAACTGCTGCGCTCGCGATCTGCGTCGCGCTCGGTGCGAGCACGCGCCTTACGGTCTTTGTTGCGCTCGCTGCGCTCTACTTGCCGTCGTACCTCGATGGCGCCGAGTACACCGGTGAGCGCTATTGGCCAGCGTTCGCTGCGTTCTGCAACAAGTACCTCTCGGGCATCGGCATGACGCTCGAGTACGAAGAGCCGGTCGACCCAGCGAAGCGGTACATGTTCTGCTCGCACCCGCACGGACTTCTCTCGGCGCACCACGGTATCCTCATGCAAGGCTCCTCGACGCCATGTACGTCGTCGCAAGCGCTATCCAAACATGTGAGCAGGATTCCATCTTGATCATCTCCCATTCTGATGACTGCCATGCACACGCAGCGTTCCATGAGCTCTCGCCCATGGCGACGCGCCACCACCTCGCAGCGTCTGTTGTGTTTCGTATCCCGCTCTACCGCGAGTACTGTCTCTGGCTCGGCTGCGTCGATGCGAATCGACGTGTCGCCGAGCGCGTACTTGCGAGCGACAAGAGTCTCGTGATCCTCGTCGGTGGCATCGCCGAGCAGATGCTGTCGCAACGCGGAGACCACACGATCTACGTACAGAAGCGCAAGGGCCACATCCGCTTGGCGCTCAAGTACGGCACGCCGATCGTTCCAGGCTACAGCTTTGGCGAGACGGACCTGTACACGCACTCGAGGTACATGACTGAGCGTCCTCAACCCTTCGTACATGCCTGTGCTAGTCCTACTGACGCTCTCTGTGATTGTACGCAGCTTCCTGCTCTCACTTCGCCGCCTCATTGCCAAGAAATTTGCAGTCGCGCTGCTCGTGGGCCACGGCTCGTCGTGGTGGTGCCCTGTGCTGCCGCACAAAGACGTTGTGATCAACCACGTCTTTGGCAAACCGATTGCAGTCGCAAAGCGCGAGAACCCGACAGCAGAGGACATTGACGCGCTCCACGCGCAGTACGTCGCAGAGCTCACGCGCATCTTCGACAAGTACAAGAGCAAGTACGGATACAAGGACGCCACACTGCGCGTGTGTTAGCGATCGAGTCAAGCAGACAAGTCTCGAGTGTGTTCGTGCCGAGCTTCATGGGACGCTCGAGTGGCAGGAGCGTCTGTCAAATACATGCAAGCGTCATGCGCTCTCTCCAATAGCGCAGAACTTCTTCACCTTCAGAATGGTGATGGTGAAGCGAAGTAGAGCGGCTTAGGCGACGTAGAGCAGCCGGTGCTCGTTGCTGTCGTGGCGCCGCAAATACTCTTTCTCAATCAGGATCGCGACGTTTTGCTTGATCATGTCGGGCGACGGCGCAAACTGACTGTGGAGCATCTCGACAACGTCGACTTCAAGCTGCGCGAGCAAAATGTCACGCCGAGTCTTGAGCACGCGCACGATCGCAGCTTGGAGCGCCATCTTCCGGTCTTCTTCGACTTCGCGACTCGTCGCTTTCACAGCTTTTGGCGACTCGACTGGCGTACTTGGCACCGCCTGAGCATGAGTGAATGGTGGGGTCGAGACGAAGCGTCTTTGTCAGCAAGCGATGCAACCACGAGGTGACGGGGTGTGGTGTGCAGCTTAGCCGACAAAGTCGGACGTACCGAGATGCGCAACTTGCGGCTCGAGAAGCCAAAGTTCAGCGCATACATCGGGTCCTCGTGCTCGCCAGACGCAGTCAGGACCTTTGCCTAACCATGTCGCACCAAAGACAACTCTGTTAGCTTCCGTACCAACACTACCAAACAACCTCACAGCGATAGGGCAGTCAGTACCTTGACAAGACTCGCAACGTGGTGGCTCAGATCGTTTGGCTGGATGTTTGTCAAGCGACGAAGGCCGGCGTGACTCAGCTCCGTCGATCGGTTGAACTGCTCAACAGTACGTCAGAAGTTCATGTCAGTACTTGTAAGTCACGGATCTCGACCACTTCTCACTCACTAACTCCCAACGCATGCATGTGATGCGATGCGCACCTGCAAGAGGATTAGGATCTGGTAAAAGCTCAGAGCAAACTCGTAGCGCTTGTCAAAGCACGTCGACTGCATGGTGCCGAACGCCAAGTGGTGGACCCACAGAAGCTTCCGGCCACTGCTGCGCTCGGTGTAGAACTTTGTAAAGAGCGCAATGTGCGCATCGACCTCTGGCGGCAGCACGAGCGTCGACTCTGCAGTCGTCGACGAGATTGGCCATGCGCCAGCCGTGAGGACGTCGCAGTGGTACGATGTCGACAGGTGAAAGCCGATTGCGAGTGCGTTCGTTGCGTTCTCGCGCCGGAGCTCAATGTCTTTTTCCTCCATCCATGCCGTGAACGCGTCAAGCAGATCCTGATCAATGCGAAGCGATTGAGCATCGCACACCATCAGGTGTGAGTACAGTGGTGGGTCATTGCTGCAAGAGGCTAAAGAGACTAGCGCACCTTGCTCAGCAGCTTGTCTTTCAGCATCTTCTGAAGCTTCGATACAAAGTCGTGGCCGCAGATATCGCGGAGCTTCTGGATCAAGAGGATCTCCAAGTCGTTTGCGATCGACGTCCCTAGAGCACACACACAAGAGTGCTCCGTGAGAAGGATACGCTCCCCCGATGCGCTGACATGACGAGACGAACCGCTTCACGCACCTTTGATCAGTCGCTTGGCCAAGAACTTGGCGTAGTACTTCTTGAACACGTCTTTGTCGTCGATGAGGCAGAACACGATCCCAATGTTCTCGATCTTCTTCTCGAGCGTCTCCTCGGACAGCAGCGATGTGCTTGGGATCCCAGATCCAGCAGGGTGCAGCTGGTGGTGCGCACTCGATCGCTTGTCGTGCGACATCAAGCAGTGCGTGTACTTGGCGAGCAGCTCTGGGAGCTTTGGGTGCGAGTTTGCAAACGCTCGACACGCCTGACTCAGCAGCAAGCAAACACCAGACACTGTGAGCCACGCGCATATTGACAGACTGCTGTGGACTTGCTCAGCACTGCGAACCTGATCGAGCGCTCGTCGCATCAGTGCGTTGAAGCCAAATGTCTCCTTGATCAGATCGTAGTACCGGTTCCGCACTTGCACGAGCGCTTCGATGTACCCTTCTGGGTTCTTCGACGCGTCTTCGTGCCCAAACTTTCGCACGACATCCAGTCCTCGGTGCTCAATGAACTTTTTCAGTATGTTCTGTACGAGCACGCGATTTGTTAGCATGATCAGTCACTGTGACGCATTGGCACCACAGCTCGAGTGTGGCATCGACTATTCGTTCGCTCACCTTGAACGAGATCAGCGCGTGCTCTGTCGGGAGCTCCGAGAACAGCATGAACAGTCGATGGAGGTCATCCGTCTGGTTGTTCACGAGAAACGCTTCAGCGTCGCCGCAGATGCGCTCTCGGTGCGCTTGCACGAGCACTTCGCAGCACGTCTGCCGAATGTCTGTGACCGTGCTATCAAACACACGACAACAACGTCACCACCATGCGCTCACACACAAACGGGAGCGGTCACACACACATGCGCAAACGTACACGCGATGCAGACGTCCTTCGCATCGGCGCTGCTCCTGGCTGCAGAGCTGCTCGACCTCTTTCAAGTACTCGGAGATGCTCAACTTTGAGATCAAGTCTTGTCCTAGCGCATTGTAGTACATCAGCGTGTGCTGCTCAAAGCAAGAGCATGTAAGTGTGAGTGTGGGTGTGTGTGCGTGAGTTCCTCATGTGCGCAAGCATCCAATAGTCAAGGAGACCGCTTACACACCTGCACAAACGGACTTTCGAGCTCGTTTCGGTACAGACTCATCGGGTCGTGCTTGCACAAGCCCAGTGCGTAGTACGTCTGCGCATGTCCGAGAATCGATCGTTCGGACTCTGTCAAACGCAACTGCAAGCGACTATGAAGCGAAGACAGTGGCACGACGTACCTCGACTGTCTTGGCGACGTACTCGCCGTTCTCAAAGCACTCGGTGCGCTCTCGACGCGCACTGTCGTAGATCTCGACGATCGAGTGCACGATCCGCTTCTTGAGCTTTGCAAACGCAATGTCGTTCCAGATGTGCAGCGCAAGCTGTTTGATACGATGGACACAACTGTGTTAGCGGCGCTAGTGTATCGACTCTCAATGGAGAAGCAATGAAACTTGTGAGATCGTACCTCAGTGACTGGGAAGACGCCTGGCACTGGCGCTTCGCCAGTCTCGCAGTGCGAGTATCGGATCCAGTAGCGGTTCTGCGAACACAGAGACAGCAGCATCGTCAGTGCGTGGGAGCTGCCATGTTCAGATGATAGAGAACCAAGGCAGTTGACTTTGAGCGTACCAAGTAACGAAAGAGCTCCGAGATGTAGCCCGTGCCGGTCGTGAACGACTCAAACGCGGCGCAGTACTCTTTCAAAAACTCCACTTCGCCATCGAGACACTGCAGCTTCTGCAGATAACAACCACAGCACCAAGCACCCAGACGCAAGCGTCAGTCACTGCAGCAGACGGAATGACTTGACGATTGACATCCCCAATGACGAACCTCTAAGATCCGCTCGACGTTTGCTACAAGCAGCCCGCGCAGTCGGAAGAACAGCATCTCTGCTTGCGGTGCGCCAGGGTTCGTACAGATCTTGTAGATGCTTCTGCTCACGTTCAAACGTCCATGCACACACATGGTGCAGTCATCACGCTGTCAGTGTCGCTCGTGCTCGCGCGTGAGCGCACAGTCGATATGATAGCTCTACGTACGAGTACATCTCGAGCCACTTTTCGTTCGTGAGCGTCTGCGGCAGTCCAGATACGAGCGACACAAGCGGCGGCTGCATGTCCTCCCACACTTTTTCAAAGTTCACCTGAGGAGCCAAGTGCGAAATGTAGCGCATAGAGAGAGAGAAACATCAGACACAACACACACGTGCAACGTCCACAGAGTAGCAACGACGCACAGTCGACGTCTTGAGCAGCGACATCGTCTTCTTCGCTCGCTCGCTTTGCTTTGAGCAACTGCAGATTTGAGCGCCGCTTCAACACAAACGATTGAAACATCACGATTGTAGACGCATAGATTCATTCTATTTCATAGTTTAGCCATTAAATGTGCTTAATGTGAATAAATGAGCTCAACAATTAATTCAATTGCGTAAATGATAGCAACACCAAGACACAGTTGTCATGCACGACGACGAAGAAGAGCTCGTGCTCGTGGAGCAGGAGCTCGGGAGCCTCGAGCAAGAGCTTGCGACGCTGCTTGCGCGCCAGAGCCACTTGCAAGACCGCAGACGCGAGTTGCAGCGCGCACTGTATCTCGATGACAGTGAAGCAGCAGATCGCGGCGGTGGCAGCACCAGCGAGCCTGCACAGGACTGGAAAGCCGAGTTTGAATGGACAAGTCGCGTCCACGCGCTGCTGAAAGATCGGGTTCGTGTGCAGCAGAAACAAGAGCAACATTGCGTGACGACTGTATTGCATCTAGCTGCTGGGCTTATGGAGCTACTGCGGTTGTGTGCATGTGCTGCAGTTCCGATTGATGCAGTTCCGATCCGTGCAAGAAGAGGTGATCAACGCGACACTCTCCAAAAGCGACGCATTCGTGATCATGCGCTCTGGCGGCGGCAAGAGTCTGTGCTACCAGCTTCCGGCGCTCTATCATGAGGTACACAACTATTGACTGAGTGTTGCAGAACGCTCTTGTATCAGTCTCGCGTCTGCTCACACTGCACTCTCTTCGCGTGACTGCAGAACGATGGCTTCACAGTCGTGATCTCGCCGCTGATCTCGCTTATTCAAGACCAGGTGCGCTTCTTATTGCCTCACTCTGATGCACTTGCCGCTCCCGCGTGCCACTCACATACACACTAACGCTAACGCTGCGGCTCGTACCAGGTCATGCTGTTCAACACGATCGCAGGCGATGGTGCAGCGCGCCAGCTCTGTGGCGACCAAGCGCGCACTGAAGCCACGATGATCCACCGCGAATTGCTTGATCCACAGAGCAAGCTCAAGATCTTGCTCGTGACGCCAGAGAAGCTCATCAAGAGCAAGTTGCTCATGTCGCGCCTTGAGAAAGCGTACCAGAGCAGCCGGCTCTTGCGTTTTGTGATCGACGAAGCGCACTGCTGCAGTCAGTGGGGCCACGACTTTCGAAGCGTACGCGATTTGCTACTTGCGCTTGCTACGTGAACGGTGCGCTTGGTAGACGTACAGACAGCTCACTCAGTCATTTGTGTGTGTGTGGACGACGCTGTTTGATCTCCTAGGACTACTCAAAGCTCGGGATCCTCAAGCGGCAGTTCCCAACTGTGCCGATCCTCGCGCTCACTGCGACTGCGACGCCGCACCTCGTGTCAGACGTCAAGTCGATCTTAGAGATCCCACGCTGCGTGTTCTTCCGCACGTCGTTCTTTCGCAAGAACCTGTTCTACGAGGTGCGTGCCTTTGCCTCAGGACGTACTGTGTATCTCCAGCAGCGACTCGATCTGGGGCCTGGACTCACACACGTGCGCTTGCTTTGCTGGACGCGCAGGTCGTAGAGAAGCCTGCGCGAGATGAGATGGCGCTCGCACAGCTCGTGACGCTCGTGCAGTCGCTTGGCTCAGGTGACACGGGCATCGTGTACTGCCTCACGCGGAAAGAGACCGAACAAGTCGCTGCTGAGCTCTGTAAGCACGGCATTCGCGCCGCGAGCTACCACGCGTACATGGACGACAAAGAGGCGACGCACCACGCGTGGGTGCACAATCGTCTCCAGGTCGTCGTGGCGACGATCGCATTCGGACTTGGGATCAACAAGCCAGACGTGCGCTTTGTCATTCACTACACACTCTCCAAGGTGCGGCTTCGAAGACGGTTGGGTCTCTTGCGACGCGCTGAGGATGGATGAATCCGTCGATGGACGACTGAGTCGCTTCGTGTGTGTGTGTTGTGGTGTCTCTGTCTCGATGATGGCGTCATAGTCAATGGAGGGGTACTACCAAGAATCAGGACGCGCAGGTCGCGACGGAGACCCAGCGCGCTGTGTGCTCATGTACCGCGCCTCGGACGTCATTCGCGTCTGCAACATCGTCCATGCCGAGACTGGTGGGATGCGGAACTTGCGACTCATGATCGAGTACGGCGAAGACCAGGCGCAGTGTCGCCATGCGATCATGGCCAAGTACTTTGAGTACGTATCCATGGGTTGGTGGCTGAGGATCCGTGTCTCCTTTATAGTGCAATGGTACACTGACACACACTGTGTGATGTGGCCTCGCATCTGTGCAGAGAAGACTTTGACGCGAGCGAGATGTGCGCAGAGGGGTGTGACAACTGCAAGCATCGCTGTGGCGACCTCGTCGATGTCGACTACTCGAAGCACGCGAAAGCGATGCTCCACGTCCTCACAGAGGCAAAGCGCATGTGCGTTGTCTCAGCGACTAGTACTGCTACTGGCGTTGGGTGAGAGACTGACTCGCAAAGCGTATGCTTGCTTGTTGGACACTGTCAGGGAGCGCCGCGTGACGATGAAGCAGCTTGTCGATGAGCTCAAGACGAAGAAGTTTGCGCTCGAGTGGCGCCACCTTGACCCGCCACTCGCAACCGTCTCGCGCGATCGATGCGAACGCTTGATCATCTACCTCATGATCAAGAACATCCTCCAGCCCGAGATCAGCTACACGGCGTACAACACAATCTGCTATCTCGTTGTCGGGTCGTCGCATCGCCGCTTGCAGAACGACCAAGTGCGCGTTGTCATGAAGCAAACTGCTGCAGTATCTGATGAAGACGACGACGCGCCGCTTGCAAAGGCAGTAGCAAAAGCACCAGCACAACCAGCAGCAGCGAACAAGAAGCAGATGAAGAAGCGGAGACGAGCACCGGAGGTGATTGACATCAGCGAGTGATCGTGATAGTGAGAAAATCGAGTGAGGCACTTGCGTGACGCGTCTGGTGTGACGCACCTAACAAACTACTCGCTTCTGATTGGCGGATTCAAGTAAATCGTACTTTATCGAGTCGTATGTGTAAACACTGTTTGCTTGAAGCTCGCAAGTCGCTTGCCGACACGCACAAGCTCGCACACAAGCCGATCTAGGAGATCAAGCGCACGAACAGCACCAGCAACACAGGCAAGAAGCAAGGACACGATGGCAGGCGGACGCAAATACGTGATCGGCGGCAACTGGAAATGCGTACGTAGCTGTGTACAGCAGTGTGAGCGAGGCCCTGCTACAAATGCGTGACTGACCACAGCGACTCGCTCCTACTCTTGCAACAACAGAATGGCACGCAGCAGTCCGTGCGTGACCTCGTGGCGACGCTCAACTCGGCGGAAGTCGACGCGTCGCAGGTCGAAGTGATCGTTGCGCCACCAGCGCTGCACCTGCAGCTCACGAAAGAGCTCGTGCAGCAGAGCATCAGCGTGAGCGCGCAGAACGTGAGTCTCACGGGCTACGGTGCATTCACGGGCGAGATCGCTGCAGAGCAGCTCCTCGGTGCGTCACGACGCGATTGTATCGGCTCAGCATCGCTTGAGTATGTGCGCATGCGACTGACTGAGCTCGCCGATTTATTCGCATCATACAGACTTTGGTCTCACGTGGACGCTCACGGGCCACTCGGAGCGCCGCGCGTACTATGGCGAGACGGACGAGATCGTCGCGAAGAAGACGAAGCGCGCGCTCGACCACGGCTTGAACGTGATCTTTTGCATTGGCGAGACGCTCGAGCAGCGCAGAGCGGGTCAGACGCTCGACGTGATCACGCGCCAGACGCACGCGCTTGCGAGCATCATCAGCGAACAAGACTGGAGCCGCGTCGTCATTGCGTACGAGCCAGTGTGGGCGATTGGCACGGGCGTCGTGGCGACGCCTGCGCAAGCACAAGAAGCACACAAGAACTTGCGCGCATGGATCGCTGCGAACGTGTCGGCTGGCGTCGCACAGAGCGTGCGCATCATCTACGGCGGCTCGGTCAGCGCGAAGAACTGCGCGGAGCTCATTGCGCTTGAAGATGTCGACGGCTTCCTCGTCGGTGGCGCGTCGCTCAAGCCCGAGTTCAAGACGATCATCCGCAGTGCACTGTAGGGACTGGGCGAGTGAGAGACTGAGGTACATGTGCCATGTAGACGCACAGGACGCATTGACTTCAACGACACCTAGCGTCTATGTATAGTCGCGACGGATATAGCGCTGCGACCTTTCACTATCCAATCACATTCGTCCATTTGATGCGCTATTCTGAAAGGCAACAGCCATTGCGTTGCACGTTGCACGTCACACACGCGCAGCAATGTGCAGGAGCAGCAGACATTCGGTGGTGACACAGTAGCAGTACGCGCGCGTTGTCAAGCACATCTGTAGCAGCAGCGATGACATCGCTCGCGCCTGCACCTGATGCGAGCAAGCGCGCATCGCGTCGCAAAGAGAAGAAAGTGCGCATCAACCTCACGCTCTGCAAGTACGAAGTCGTGCGCAAGATCGCGCGCGACCGTGGCTGGGTCATGGTCACGGACGAAAACGACCGCGCAGGCATTAGCTCTTGCAATGTTCACTGGATCGACGTCCCAGACTTTGTGAATACGTTCAAGATCCTCCTCCCGTACCAAAAAGTGAACCACTTCCCCGGCATGTCCAACCTCGCGCGCAAGTCTAAGCTCGCGCGCAACTTTGAGCGCATGAAGAAGCTCTTCCCGGACGAGTTTGACTTCTGCCCGCGCACGTGGATCCTCCCGTTCGACTTCCATGACTTCCAGACGCACTTTAACGCCGATGGCGTGAGCCAAAAGACGTTCATTGTCAAGCCCGACCACTCGTGTCAAGGTCGCGGGGTCTTTCTTACTCGGAACCTCAGTCAGATCAACCGCTCGGATGTCCTCGTGGCGCAGCAGTACATCGCACGGCCGCTGCTCATTGCTGGCAAGAAGTTTGACCTTCGCATCTACGTCCTTGTGACGTCCTGCAGCCCACTGCGCGTGTACCTCTTCAAAGACGGACTCGTGCGCATGTGCACAGCAGACTACGTCACTCCGAACGCCGACAACATGGAGCAGCGGTTCATGCACTTGACCAACTACGCCGTGAACAAGCACGCCAACAACTTTGAGCTCAACAAAAACGCGAGCGAAGACGGGAACGGGAGCAAGCGCTCGCTCCGTTGGTTCTTCGCGTGGCTCAAAGATTCGTTCGACGAATCGCGCGTCGATGCGCTCTGGGACAAGATCGGCGACATCTGCCTCAAGTCCATCTTGGCAGTCCAGCCACTGCTGGCGCAGGAGTACCGCTCGACGTTTGCCAAGAACTTGCGCAAGTCGGTCTACTCGGCGTCGCCTGGCGGTCCGTCCTCGCAGCAGCTCTATGGTGCCGACCCGACGCGTCCAGCAACAGCGAACGAGACAACGTCGACCTCGAGTGCAACGTCAGCGGCGGCGTCTTCATCGCCAACTACTGCGTCGTCATCGTCGTCGTTCTCGATCCTCGGTATGGACGTGCTCGTCGACGAGAGCCTCAAGCCGTGGCTGCTCGAAGTGAACCACCTCCCGAGCTTTGGCTGCGACTCGCCACTCGACTGGAACATCAAAGAGCGCCTCATCTCGCAGACTTTCGACATCCTCAAGATCTCACCGGACGACAAGGACCGGTACGAGGCCGAGCAAGCGCGGTCGACACAAGTGCGGCTCTACGGCGCCTCGGCGACCGCGAGCAACCAGAGCAGCAACGACAACCAGCTCCCCGATATCCATGCACCGCCGTCGGCAAAGCCTGAGACAACGAAACAGCAGCAGTCAGAGCAAGATCCAAGCGCGTATGAGCGACCAGAGACGTCGTACCAGAGCCTGAGTGCGGACGACCTCCGCGATGCTCTCACGAGGTACTACACAGTCTTCAATGCGCATCGTCTCAAAGACATGGACAAGATCGTGACCAAGTACGTCGACGCACAAGAGGAGCTGAACCGGAACCTCGTGCACAAGTATGGTAAAGCGATCAGCGACTTTGTCACGCAGAGTGCTTCCACATCACCAGCGTCTGCTGGTCCAGAGACACTGTCGACACTCGTAGATGACGAGAGCAGCACGAGCACACTGGACGACAAAGACCTCGTTGACTACATCGTTCTGTACCCGTCAACATCATCGCCAGCGCTCGCAGCGCACTGCAAGTACCACAAGATGCTCGAGGCGTCGCAGCAGCACATGAACGAGCAGCAGATGCGCTTCTCGGCGCCGTTGCAGCACCGCAAAGGCACGGACGAGAGCAGTGGCGGTGGTGGCATGGGACTCCCGCCACTCCGTGGTGCACAGAAGAAAGACCAGACAGGTCGCGACTGCTTTGGCTTCACTGGCACCGACAAAGCCAAGTGGCTCGCTACTGGTAGTGAAAAGCGCGTGATCGCAGTGCCAGGACCGATGCAGATCGCGGCGGCGCATCGCATGATGATGGGGCACTCGAGCCAGAAGCTGTCGATCAAACCGCCGACACCACCCGAGCTCCAGCCAAGAGCGAAGAAGGAGCAAGTGAACTACGGACTGCAGTACCGCGAGCGCCTCGCCACGCTCAAGCACAAGCCGACAGTCGCAATGTCCCAGATCTCATTCGGTTGCTTCGATTGACTGACCGACTGACTGGACTCACTCGCTTCTAATGAACACACGTACTACACATCTACATACGTCCATACTCAGATCGCCATAACTCCATCACTATCGCCATGGAGCGCTAGACAACCGAGCTCCGGCGTTGTCCGCTCTGCTGCTTCTCAATCTCTTCCCACGTGCACCCGACGACTTTCTGGACAAACTCGTCCGACCACGTCTTCGGCTCCGCAGGTGGCACCTCGCGCTCGTGGAACACGACGCTGCACGTCTTGCACACGCGCTGCTTGTCTGCCGCCGTCGCGCTTGTCGCCTGCGTCTCAAACGCTTTCGGGAACTTGCTCGACTCGATCGAGACGTGCGAGCACTGACCGCAGCACAGGCGACCGCAGTGGCGGCAGTGGTGTCGCCGCACACCAATGCGCAAGCGACTGAACGCGCGGGCACAGAGCATGCACGCCGAGCGCTCTGCGTCAGGGACCCACACGGGCGGATACGCGATCTTGCTAAAGAGCTGTCGCAAGACCTTGCGGTTCACTTTGTCAAACACCATCTTGTCGTGCTCGTCCTTGAGGTCCAAGCGCGCGCCGTGGCGCACGAGGCGGTACGCAATCTCGTACAGTGACAAGTCGACCGCTTTGTGGAGCAGTGTGCTCGCGTCCAACGGTGCGTTCGGGTCTGCACTGTGCTGCAGCAGCATCTCAGCAATGAGCGGCTCGTCACGCCGCGACGTGAGGATGTGCACACCGAGCGCTGTCTGGTTCCGCGAGTTCACGTGCGTGACGCTTGCACCGTGTTCGAGCAGGAACTTTGTGATCCGACGCGACTTTGCAGCGGCGAGATGCAGCGGTGTGTTCTGGCGGTTGTCGCCGCTGTCGAGCAGTGCTGTGCGGCTCTTAGACCGTTGGCACAAGAGCTTCACTGCTGCAAACTGACCAAAGCGCACGGCGATGTGGAGCGCAGTCTGTCCGTGCACCGCGTCGCGCTCCGTGACGTCAGTCGTTGCGTCCTGGAGCGCAGTTTTGAGCAGCATGAGGTTCCCCGTGCGCGCTGCGCGGAGAAAGTCCGAGAGTTCGAGCTCGCTCTGGCGCGCGCCAAAGTGGCTCACGGACCCACGGCTGCTCGAGAGTATCTCGGTCGCGTCGACTGCGAGACTGTCGCGCGTCATGAGCGTCTGCTTGAGCTCGAGCGTGTTCAGGTCGCTCGGGCGGTACCGCATCATACTCTCGCGGTACCCAGAGCCATGAAAGTTGCTGCTGCTGCCACTAGCGTCCATGGACGAGCGCATGTCGAACGTCAGTGACTGGCGCGTCGAAGTGCCCGAGCCAGACGCAAGCGGCGACGTTGGGAGAATCGGCGACGAGCTGAGCGAGTTGCTCGAGCTCTTGCGCTGGAGCGAAATGCGCTTGACGTCCGACGGCTTACTGTGCGAGTGGCGCAGTGAGACTGGGATCTGCATCGAGCGCCGAGACGATGGTCGCAGCAGCATGGTGTGCGGCTCTGGTGGGAAGTAGTCGTCGCTCGTGTCGTCGCTTGCAGCAGCTGCATGGGGGCCACTGCTGTCATGTCCGCTTGATGGCTGCGGCGACGCTGGATTGCTCGATGAAGTCGTGTCAGTCGACGACGTCATCGAGCTCGTCGAGTGCTTCTTGAGCATGCTTGTTGGCAATGGCGCCTGCAAGCTGCTTTGAGGCACAGAGTACCAGACTGGATCGTCCGACGCGTCGTCGTCGTCGCCACTGAATCGGTTTGCGGCACCAATCGGTACGCTATGGTGCGCAGACGGCGCAAAGTCCGAGAGGATGTTCGATGCGCGGTGCTCGGTCATCGTGGTGTCTCGTCCGAGCTGCTCCGTCGTCCGTCAGTCAAGCAAAGGTCGTCGAGTGCCTCGGAGCAAGCAGAAGCTGAAATGCCGAGGTGTCTACAGCAGCAGCAATAACAACAAGCGAAGAGCATTGCATGGAACAGGATGCCACGCTTTTCCGCTCGAGAGCAGCGCAGTCCGCATCTCTCACTCGTAGTGCCCACATGCAGCTCTCCATGCTCTTGATGGAGCACCAGATGGCGACTCGCTCTCTGATTCACGCGTATGTAAGCAGAGCAGTTGCGTTAGTAAGCAGAGCGTTTGCGATATTAGCTGGAAAAACTGCAAACTTAAGAGGGAAACGACACTCAACCTGGCTCGACGCAACGCACATGGCTCGACCATCGTGCTTTGAGGCACCGCATGTGACCACGTTCGTGTAGAGGCGTCTCGTTGCTCTCTTGGTGTCTTGAGCTGGTTACAAGCGAGAGCGAATCGACACTGTGGCTGTGAGTGCCAGCCATTGCTGCGGCCAATGCGTTTTGCATCGCTTCTACATGCAGCGTCTGCTATCCGCCAGCCGACGGCTGCAGCCTCGATGGCCATTGACTGACAACGACAGCAACTATCACTTGCTGGCGCTATACAACCGGCTTTGTTTGCTACGACAACGACAGGGTTGAGATCATGTGTGAAGCAGTGGCGAGCTGAGTGAGGCAATGATCCGTCCGGCAGTCGTGATGGCTCGCCACTGAATCGATCGCTCTGTCACAGCAAATGCGCGCGCTCTATCGTGACGACACACACATATGCAAGAGAGAGAGCTAAACGCTCGTCCAACACAAGCATTCGATGCATAACATTAGTGTGTCTTGAATCTATCCAGAGTCTTACAACAACAAGACGCCGACAAGTGCGGTGCGCGACAGCGACTGCTGCTGCTACTGTCGAATCGCTCATTCGTCATCATCGTCTTCTGCCTCGTCGTCGTCGTCTGCCACTGCTTCCACTGGCTGCGGCTTCTTGCCTTCGAGGTTCTCGAGCACCTGCACGAGCTGGAACTTGACCTCGTCGTTCATCTACAGACCCGTCATGTACACATGATACAAGCGCACAGTCATCGTTAGCAACAAGATCTTGTAGCAGCACTTGTTACAGCCCATGTGCAAGCTGCAGACATGCACAGCAGTACTCGCAGACACTCGCACTGACAGCTGAGCAGTCATTGTGCACTTACAAGCGATTGTGCATGGCTTTATGCACCACAGCGCACAAGATGCAAAACAAAGACGCACCATGAGATCGGCGTTCACTTCCTCCTGCTTTGCGTCCACGAACTTCTGGAGGAGCTTTGCAGCCTGCGCGGCGCTGATCGGCTTGGAGCTCAGCACGTCCATCGCTCTTGTCGTCTTCTGTTGTTTTGGTTTGTGTTAATGGCTCTGAAGCGGCACTTTTTGAGTACAAATCAATTCCTATTACGTCTTGTACTTTGTATGCAAATCTAGACAGAGTTCATGCGAATATTCAATCTGACGAGCAGACACGAAAAAGCTCGACATGCTCAAAGTGTCGTCGTCGCTCGCAGCATGGCTCGCGCAGTGGCCGCAGTGGGCGACAGTGTCCTGTGCTACGCTACTCGGTGTATTGGTAGCGCTGCATGCTGCAGACAGAGTCTTTGTGCGATTGCAGAAGCAATTGCCAATCGCGACGACTTCAGCAACAGCATGCAAAACCACAAGCGACGACAACGACTCGGCAGTCGCATTCACACGCTTTCGCCGCCAGTACCTCACAGTCTACTTCCTCGTCATGTTCGCTGACTGGCTGCAAGGCACGCACATGTACAGTCTCTACCAGGTACGGCCATGTATGTATGTGCTACGATGCAGTCTGCTGAGCAGTCAATGATGGCGCAAGGACTAACTCGCGATCTTTGCACTTGACAGAGCTACGGTGTGAACGTGAGCGCGCTCTTCCTCACAGGCTTCCTTTCGTCGGCGCTCTTTGGGAACTTTGTTGGTCCGATCGTCGACCGCTACGGCCGTCGCAACGCTTGCTTGGTCTACTGCGCATTGGAGGTACGCATGCCCTCACTCTCATGACTACTACAGCTTCGTGCGAATGCCATTGACTGACTGGCATGTGTCATTGGATGTGTCGCTTTCTGCTGCTCTCTATCTGTACAGATCGTCATCAACTTGCTCGAGAACGTCCCGAGTATGCCGCTACTGCTCGTAGGACGCGTCCTCGGCGGCGTCTCGACATCGCTCCTCTTCTCGGCATTCGAGAGCTGGATGGTCACAGAGCACCGCGCGCGAGGTCCGTCTCGCTCTCTTCCCTAGTGTCTTGCTCTGTGAGTCTCGACTACAGCACTCACATGTGCTTGGGCACTCTCTCACACATACACACAGGCTTTGCTGAAGAGCTCATTCCAACGACGTTTGCCATTGCATCGGAAGGCAACGGCGTCCTCGCAGTCCTCGCCGGCTTTGCAGCCCAAGCTGCTGCCGATGCAGTCGGTGAGATCGGCCCGTTTCGGCTCGCAGTCGCAGTTACAGCGCTCGCGGCTGCGTTTGTGCTCGGATGGACAGAGAACTACGGCGCATCGTCGTCGTCGTCATCAAGTGACACGACAGCAGCAAAAGTGTTTGCAGCGACGAACAACACTGGTGCTCGTCTCAGTACCAAAGCTATCGCGCTTGGCTTGTGCTACTCTCTTTTTGACGGCGCGATGTACGTCTTTGGTACGTCAGACTTGCTGTCTTGGCTCCTTCTCTGTCGCTCTAGCCTCTGTTGCTCATACAATATGGACTGACTTTCTGCACCTCCAGTGTTCCTGTGGTACCCGACGCTCGAAGCCGTTGTGCCATCACATGTCCTCCCGAGCGGTCTCGTGTTTTCGAGCTTCATGCTCTGCATCGCCATTGGCGGGAAGCTCTTTGATCAGATCAGCACGAGCGTCCGCAGCGAGCGTCTCGTGTGTGTGCTCAGCGCAGTGTCTGTCGTCGCGCTGCTCGTCCCGACGCTCACGCAGTCGTATATGTGGATCCTCAGTGCGTTCTTTGTCTTCGAGGTACGTTTGTCAGTGGTCGTTGTATTCGGGTGTTTGTTGAGGTTGCGTAACCTTGATCGTCTGGAGGCGGGGAGCCTCAGACAGACTCTCGAGTCGCTCACTCACGTCGTGTCTTGTGTGTCCACACTGCTCGCTCATTCAGATCGCAATCGGCATGTTCACGCCATGCTGCGGTGCGCTCCGGAGTCGCTACTTTCCAGCAGAAGGACTCAGCACAACACTTGGACTCTTCCGACTCCCAACAAACGTCCTCGTTGTACTCGGCACTGGCGGCGCGAACTATCTGAGCCACGACGCGCTCTTCTGCGGCTGCAGCGTCGTGCTCGCACTCTCAACTGTCTGTGGACTCCAGCTGCTCTCCGCAACAACGGCAGCTCACAGCGTCACGACCGCTCAGCTGAGTCGAAAGAAGACCGACTAGCGCACTGGTCACTTGAGTCAGATACCCCGCAGCAGCGAGCGAGGCACGAGACAGAGAGATAAATAGTGATAGAGCGCACAAGCAATCGACATTGACAGGAGACTGCGCACTACGTGACTTTCTTCTTGATGTAGAAGAAGAGCAGGAGGAGCACAAGCTGCAGGCATCAGACACAAGTGAACATTGTCAGCTGGGCCATTCAGTCAGTTGAAAACAACAACGGGCGCTTGCTGCAGTACGCACCACGACTGCGACGCCAATTGCGATCGTCATCTTGACGTTCTGGAGCCACAGGTGGCGGCGCAGACTCCGACTCGTCTGCGCAAACGCCGCCGACTGCGAACTGTCATGACACGCACATGTAATAGGAACGCGCGCATCCACAGCTGTGTCAGCCTCTCACTCTATCTGTCTTGTATAAGCCGTTAGCCATCTCACACGCACCTGAGCTGCTCCGACTTGTCCACAAGGAGCTCAATCTTGTCGCCGCGCTCAAGCACTTTGTCTGTGTCAGTCAGTACGTGATTCCGTTAGCTATGAGCTTAGCCTTCTGTTCTATGTATGCGAAGAGAGCGATGACAACGTACTGATGTTCTGCTGGACGTTGTCTTTGACGCTGTCGAGGTCTTTCTTCAGCGCCTGGAGCTTCTCAGCGCCTTTCGCACTCGAGTACGTCTCCTGCGAGCATCAGCACACACACAAGACGCTTTCAGTCACGGCAGACAACTCACAGAATGATAGGTGCAAACACACACACATGAGACGCACCATTTGCTTCTTGAGCGTCGGTGCAAAGTCGCGGTTCAAGTCGAGCTTGAGCTTCGTCGCCTTGCCGCGAATGCCAAACTCGTTGTCAAAGAGCTGGTTAATGTGCTTGAGGAAGAGCGCCGCAGAGCTACAGGCATACGTGCGTGTGCACGCGTCCATGTGAGTATGTTACACGTGCGTTCGGTGCCTCGGTCCATTGGTCCCTCGTGCATCTAAAGTAAGCAAGTACGCACCTCTTGCCGAATGCTTCGTTCGTGACGCAGACGTACACGACTTCGTCCTCGACGCGGTAGCTGTATGTCTTGCCCTCGCAGTCGACCGACTCGACGGACGCTTCGTCAAAGCTGAGCTTCTTGAGCAGCTTCTGCGCGACCTCGGCCATCTTCTTGTCGCCGCCGTTGCTGTACTCGGCGAGCGGGCAGTTCTTGTTTGCGACGAGACAGTAGTAGATCGTCATTGCACTCACTCCGTTGCTTCGTACGTGTGTCGTGTGTCGTGTCGTGGTGCGAGCAGTGGTGTCACGTGCGACTCGCACACAGAGCGCGCGCTTTGAACGAACGTCGCGAGACAATGAGAGTTGTTGACGACGTGGCTTCGTTCGAGCGAATTTGTGCTGTTCTGCGTTTGTGAAGTGGCGCGATGTGGTACAAATCACTCATCAATGATTCGACGATTTGGATAAAATCCCAAATCATAAAATAGAATGATTAGAAAACAGACAGCGCGGTACTGAAGCGACGCGAGCTGGTTGCACCGAACAGAAAGCAGCACCACCAGACGACACGAGCACGAGCAGTGTGTGCATGCGCGAGCTCGTGAGCGCGGTCACCACCTTCAACTGAACGCGAAGTCCAGCTATGAACATCGACGATGAGCTCAAGTACTCGTACTCGTCCAAGCCGCGTGCAGTGCAGACGAACCGCGCCAAGTCTGCTCAGTGCGTGCTCGTTTGTGTCAATGTCACTTGGATGCATCCACATGCTCCTCATGCAATCACGTGCTTTGCTTGTGTGTCAATGCACTCTGCAGCAAGATCTTGCCGCCCAATATCATGCACGACCCTCGTGTTGTGCGCGGGAGCATGTTTGCTGGCGTACGACACTGTCGTCTTCCTTTCACTCACTGCTGCTCTCTGACGTATCAGAGCGCACATGACGCCTGACCTGACCATGTGCGTGCATGATACTTATACAGCACGTTCAGCTGTCGTCAGGACACCGCAACAACGACCGTGAGCGAGTAAAGAAGCGTCGAGGCAGTGACCGGTCGTCAGGCAAACCAAAGTCGAAGAGCATCTACGAAGCCCAGCGCGTCGCGTCCTACACCTGTACGACACACGCACACCCATGCTCTGATGCAAGACAAGTGGCTATATGTTCACACACATACGCTTGCTGTGGTATCTGTTCGCATGCATGCGCTTCAGTCACGCCGTTCTCGCTTGAAGCGAACCTCGTTGAGCAGCTCCCAGCCGTGCCAGAGCGCGAGTCGAGCAGTCAGACCGACGCATTCGTCACGCGCACAGCCGCAAAGCCCAAGGGCATGAACGTTGACGGCGAGTTCTTGCGACCGAAAGTCGGCGTCGACTCGTCCACACAGGTCCGCCCATCAGTCTCTTGCCTTGTGCTAGCAAGTGACTACTCGCCTCATCACACTCTACTGAGCGCTTGACGCCCACCATCTGACTGTGTGTCTGTCTGCACGCACTAGATCGAGGACTCGGACAAGCTCTTCAACTTTGACGTCGAAGTGCGTCCGCTACTGAACGTCCTCGTGAGCAAGACGATCGCACAGGCGCTTGCAGAAGTGAAAGAAGAGCAGGAGATGCTCAACATCCGGAGCGACCGCAAAGCGCTGCTCGCAGTCAAAGCCGACGCTGCGCGCGCAGACCGCGAGCTCGAAGCAAAAGCAAAAGAAGCGCAGCGCGCAAAAGAAGAGGCGGCGCGCGCAAAGGAGCTCAAGCGCCAGCGCTGCAGCGTCATGACTGCGAAGCTGCGCGCGTGGCAGTTTGCGCACGCGCTCGTGCCGCAAGTGATTGAGCAGACAACGCGCGCACTCGAAGCCTCGGGCGTGTTCTACAACCCACTGCATCGCGACTTGCAGCAGTGGCTCGCAGCCGACGTCTTTGCAGACGCAGACGCGATCGTTCAGCTCCGTCGCGTAGCAGCACTGCTGCTCGATGGTACTTTGTGTGTGGAAGTGCGCTTAGCCGGTGTGGTCTTAAGCTCACACGCTCGTGCTACTGATGTGTCTGCTCGTCTAGACCTCGTGGCGAACAGCATTCGACGACAGACGATCCTCTCGCAGCTCCTGCACCACGAGAACGAAGCGATGGTGCGCCTGATCCTGCGAGATCCACTGCCAGGCTCCGCTGTTCTTGCTGCCAGTGGCGATGACGATGAAGGCGACGAAGCAGTGAGCAGGAGCGGCATTCAGGTCATTGGTCCCATTGCGCTCTCGCGACAAGACAGTCTCGATGTGATAGAGCAGAAGATCCAGGTACGCGCTGCGGCTGTGTGAGGCTCTGCGTCCACTTGGTATGGACATGTACTAACGCTCTGTGAACTTGCGATGCATGCGTCAACAGGACTGGATAGCAGAGCATGTCGGTAGTGACATTGCTGTCCCACGTGGCGGCTACCTCTCGGTCCTCAACCTCACAGGTGACGTCCTGTAGTAGCTCCCAAGACGACGCCAACCATCATCAGCTTTTGCATGTGTACTCTGGACCAACAAACAGCGTGGTGCTCATCTGCGCGAACGCTTCTGGCTGTCTGTAGTATGTGGATGAGAGCGCTCCAATGCGCTGCTAGCTACCTATCCATGCACTTTGCTTGCGTGTGTGTGAGGCACTAGAAGAGCTGCTAGCGCGTGTCGCCCGGTGTCTCTTTATACATCATCCACTCCTTTTGCTCCAGTCGCCCAGACATGAGCTTGAGCATGCGCGCTGGCTCGACGCGGTCTTCGACTTCATCATCATCGTCGCCATCGCCGTGAAAGCGCACGCGGTACGTGCCGTCGTCGTCGTGCTTGCATTCGACAGTGGCTTCGTGGTAGAGCCGCGAGCCCTCTTCTCGCACTTTGACAATGTCGCCGTCTTCGATCTCGCTCCAGCACGCAATGCGCTGCACCTCGGTGCGCGGGATCTCGCGGATGATCTCTGTATTCGACACCTGGACGCTGCACAGGTCGCTCTGGACATCTGCTACAAGCTGTCTCAAACAGACGCATGCTGCTGTTGTTAATCATCGCGGCGCCTGCATCTAAGTGCTCATTGTGACCCTGGCAGTGGACGCACCCCAATCACGCGCTTTGGGTAGTTGTCGATGAGGATCGTGACGACGTCGCCTATCACGATCTGTAGGCAGCAATGGGACAGCAGTCAGTGCATTTAGTCTACGCACATCGCAATATGGCATCGCCCTTGCCTGCGTATGCACATGTACAGACGTACCTCTCCTGTAGAGCTCGTGGATGCGCCTGCTCCCATCTCGCGCTCACTGGTGTGTGGATCGATCGATTGAGGTCGTGAAGGCAGCGAAAGTGGGCGGTAGTACAGGTAGAAGTCCCAGCGCCAACGCAAGCGATCACAGCGCGTGGAGGTAGAACGCGCGTCGAGCAGCGCACTCGCGATACGTCTCGTGCGTCGCCGACGTCGTCCGTGTCGGTTCGCTGTCGAGTTGCAGTCGAGTCGCCAAAATGGCTTCACGAAACGACTGTGTACCATTTTGAGCGGTACAAAATGTACCACAACAAAAAAGTCTACCACTAATTGATTTTGTTGATGTTTGAGATTTCATTTTATGATCAGAAATACACTAAAATAAATTCGATTGTGAGATTCACTCATCGAATACAAATGCCAAGTCAAAGAGACCAAACTCTCCAGATTCATATTTTGGTTTCTGCGAATGTACACTTTCCCTCTGACCAAGTACGATACCCTTTCCAAAGTGATTCGCGCGACTCACACACAGGAAGCCAAGCACTTGACATAGACACACAGAACAACAACAACGAGCTGCAAGCACCACCTCGAGCAAGGCGTTCGCTCTCTTGCGCGCATCTCTCTCTCGGTCGTCCGTCACGCGACTGCTGCTTCGCGCGCTTCTTCTCGGCGCATCGTCCGTGTGTGACCAAGTCTTGGTGCCTCCAGTCGCTTGCGTGCGCTTGCACTCTCAGCCTTCCTCTCACTCGCTCTCGGAGCAAAGCAACACTCTGCCAACTCGACTCGACCGCATGAGCGTCGTTGTGCAAGTCGCGATGGGCTCGAGCGGCAACGCCGTGCTCGAGAACTACACGATTGGCGACGTGCTCATCTGCAAAGCGCACCGCGGCAAGCTCCAGGAGATCGCCTACCTCGTAGACACGCTCCAAGCCGACATCAACTATTGCAACCAGGTACAGTGCTCGAGCATCATGTACACATGTCCGCTCCTACAAACGCTGCTCACGTGCGCGAATGAGGGAGTTGTATGGCAATAAGTGAAATTGCAAGACGCTTGGCACTGTCCACTGACGCGCAAGCCATGCTGTCGTTATGCGCACTGTGTGTCGAACAGAATGGCGCGTCTGCGCTGCACGGTGCTGCAGCGTCTGGACAGCTCGAGGTCGTGCAGTGGCTCATGAGCCATGCAAACGTCGACCGCGGTGCAACGGACCACGTACGTTCTCTTTCGCGCTTGAGTCCGTCGCAGCACCTGAGGACACTCACACTCGTGCATGTACACAGGACGACCAGACTGCGCTCCACTACGCCGCGTTCTACGGCCACCTCGAAGTCGTGCAGTTCCTTGTTGAGCACGGTGTACCGCTTGATGTACCAGACAAGGTGCGATAGCATGCTCATGTGCGCACGCGTCAACTGCTGCAACTGTGCGATCGAGACTGACACGGTCTGTCTGTGCGCGTGCTCTTGCTGTACTAGTACGGGCGCTATGCGCACTGCTCAGCGGCGATCAACGGCCACTTGGACGTCGTGGCGTACTTGCTCGAAGAGTGTCCGCATCCGATCGACATCAACGCAATCGACGAGGTGCGTCCTGCTCCTTCGTACAAGCGCAGACGCTCTGTCTGGCCTGAGACTGAGCGAACGGACTTGTTGCTGCTGTGATCAGTATGGTGGCACGTGTCTCCACTGGGCGTCGTCGAAAGGGCGGAAGGAAGTGATCCAGTACCTTTGCATGAAGGGCATTGACGTGCACATCACGAGCTACGTACGTCGTCCTCTAGCTTGCATAGTCTGCCTACATACACCATGCACTCTATTGATTACTCACAGACACGTGCGATCGCAATGCCACCGCTCTAGGACAACAAGACGGCGTACCAAGTCGCAAAGGACAAGCACAAGACCCGCTGTGTGCAGTTCCTCAAGAGCTGGTACGAGACGTCGCAGCGCTTTGTCCATGCGGCAGAGTACGGCGACGACGACGAAGTCGCGCGCATCATCGCAGAGATCAATGGCGCGTACCCACTGCGGTACATGCGCGACAAGGTACGTTGGCAGCTCAGTGGACGACTGAGTGACTTAGCGTCTGCAGCACTCGCCTGAGCCGTGTCTGTCTGTCTGTCTGTGTCTGTCTGTCTATCGTTCAGAATGGGAAGAATGCGATGCACTGGGCCGCTGAAGCCGGACACTTGTCGACGCTCAAGCTCCTGTGCGAGCACTTTGCAGTCTGGACTGACTCGGACAAGGTACGAGCGAGCGCAGTACAGTCGCAAGAGCTCTGCGTCGTGCACGCGACCACACACAACTCTCACACTCCATCTCTCCGTTTGCTCGAATCAGTTTGGTCGCAATGCGCTGCACTGCGCTGCGCTTGGCGGTCACCGCGACTGCGCGTTCTGGCTCATGCGCAAAGCACGCGACGCTTCGTGCTTCCACTCGCTCACGATGGTGCGTTCGAGTGACGCTGCTCTTGCGATTGCTTGGTTGTCACTCCGGTTTGCTCATGCGTCCTCTCTCGTTCGTTCGTTTGCTTGCTACTGGTCATGCAGACAAACAAGACGCCGTCTCGCTGTGCGTTTGAAGCGGGACACAGCGCTCTTGCATCGCGACTCCAGGTCCGTCCAGAGAACGCGAGTGGATGATAGAGCGCTTGAGAAGCTGTTTGGTTGGCTGTTGTCCTCACACAGTCACGTGTCTGTGGACTTGGGACCGTCGCAGGCGTGGGAAGAAGGCAATGGCGAGTACTCTACGAACGATGACGAGAACATTCCGTCGTCGGACCACAGCAGCTACCGCTCCGCTGCAGACGACGAAGAGATCCCACCGGGCTCGACATCGCGCGCTCGCAGTACGTTCATCCAGGCTTGTCATCATCCTCAGGCGTTCTACTTCAGACGAGGGTCTCAACACTGTTGAGAGCCTGACCTCCTGACCTCTTTTGTATGACCTGGTACTAGACCTCGAGACTGTGCACAGCTGGCTCAAGTCGCTCAAGATGGAGGAGTACATTGAGAACTTTGAGAAAGACGGCTTCGATACGCTCCGCGGCGTTGCGACGATCAACGAAGACGACTTGCTCGACATGGGCGTGAAGAAAGGACACCGGCGCGTCGTGCTCTCGCACATTGACGACTTGCGGAACCAACTTGCGCTGTTTGACGAGATGTCACAGGCGGCAGGGCACGAGCCAGACTCATCCCCGACGCTCAGTATGCTCCCTGCAATCACGAAGCAAGCGTCGAACTCGAGTCTCACTGCGTCGAGTGGACCGCCGAGCGATGGACCAAGTGGCGTTGGTGTGCGCATGGAGCGGAGAGGCTCGCTCACGGGACAGTCGCTCGATGTGTGAGTAAGTACGGATGTTGCGAATGGCAAACAAGCAACATTCGCAACTGCTCAAGCGCAATGATTGTCGAACAAACAAGCAACGAAGCAAGCAAACAAACAACGAAGCAAACAAGCGAGCGAGCTCGTGCGTGTGTGGCGTAATGCGACCGCCGCTGCTGTGTATTCATTCAGCGCAGGACGGTATGATGTAGTAGAAGAGAACAATAGACACGAGCTCGCCCTACCGCGTCGACTTGTCTGCGAATGGACTGCAGCCGGCCATCGTGACGTACGTGTCGGCAAACGTCGTGACGTCGCAGCTGCAAGGACGAGCGTGTTTAGGAACAAGCATGTAAACACAATCGTGAGTGGCAATGGACACGTTTGCTCGTCACACACATGACTCGCACCTGCCGCGTCCTTTGAACATGCGCTGGTGCATGTCAGCACGGATGCCTTTCGTCGCCATTTCGTGGAGCCAACTGAAGCGTCACGAGTGTCAGCTTGTCAGCAAAGCGTACGTGTCAACCAGTGCATGAGCTGTCACGTAGTATGTACCCAACGCGTTGCGCCTCGGTGAGTGGCATCGGGTACTTCTCGCACGGCTTCTTTGTGATCTCCTTCATCTTGGCAGCTGTGTCACACAAGCTCTTGTTAGCGACTCGCAACGCAAGCACTCAAGAGATCGAATGCCATGAGCAAGAGTGTATACCGAGTGCTTTTGTCTCTTCGTCCTCGTGCACTTTAGCAAAGTCCGCTGGGTGCGTGCGCGTCGGCTTTTGCGTGATCGCGCTCACTGCACATTGCATCACGAGTTCGGTCAAGTCAATTGAAAGTCCGATTTTCACGAAGCATTGAGGCAGAGCGAGCTCAGTGCGCATGTGCACGTACAAGTCTTCGGGTTGAGCTGGAACGGCGTCAGTGCGCTCTCCATGACGTACTCGGTCTTGAGCTGCTCGCGCCAGATCTGGTTCCGCGCCACTTCGTCGATCTTCGATGCCATCGACTCCCGCTTCTTGTCCGACATGGTGCTCGTGTGTCGACTCGGCGCTAGTGTGCACGTGTATTTGATGCAAGAGGAAGTGCACAGGCAAGTTGCTGTTTGTCTGTGGTCTGGCAAGGCAACCAAGCAAGTCAAAGGCAAAGCAAGTCAAAGGTGCTATTCTGGCTCCTTGTCCGTGATTGGTTGTAATGCAAGTGTCCTATTCATAGATGGATACATGTAGCCATGAGTCATGACGCGGCTACATCTTCTCCATCGCGCCTTTGATCGCCTTGATGAACTCGTCGCGCTGCTGCACTTCGTACGCGTTGCGCTTCTCGACCACGTGGCCGCCCGGTGCTTTCCACTTGTAGTACACAGTCACCATGAGCGCATTCTTCTTGAGGCACGTCATGCGCGCAACGTGTGCGAGTGAGTGGCACGACTTGACTTGGTACACGTCGTCGAGGTTGCGCTCGGCTTTGAGCACGACGAGGTGGTTCTCAGCGATCACGAGGCGCCGTGGGAGCATGCTCACGCGACCTGCAGCGCCAGGACCGTCACTGCTCGTTGGAGCGAGCTTCTTCTTCTTGTAGCCCGAGAAGAACGGACTCTCGACGCACGGCAGCATCTGCGTGCGACTCACGCGCATGCCTTTCACGAGCGCGCTGACATGTCCACGCTCGACGTCATGAAGCGGAGCTGGTCCAGGTGCACTGCCTCCATGGCCGCTGAACGACTCGTTCCGAGCTGACGACGACGACGACGTGCGACTGCTCCCACCACCTGCAGCTGCTCCACCACCGCCGCCACCAATAAAGTCGTCCTCTTCGTCATCATCGTCGATCGTGAACACCTCTTCCTCGGAGCGCTGGAACGACGCGTTTCGATCACCAGTAGTAGCACTGCTGCCAGTGCGCGCCACTGCACTCGCACTGCCAGACCCAGCGTTGCTTGGACTAGAGCTACTGGCGGCCCCAGCGCTACTGCTCGCAGCTTTCGCATTCGGCGTCAGCATCACACTGCCACCGAACGGCACGCGGGTCTTTGCCACCGCTGCTTGCTCGGCTTTCTTGAGCAAGTCGAAACTCTCAGACCCCATCGCTGCGAGCGAGCTCCGGAGTTTGTTAAAGTTGGGCATTGCGCTGCCCATGGCTGACGACGGACTCTTGGCGTCCGGCGACAGCGTTGCAGCTGGAGCTTTTGCTTGCGCGTCGCTCGTGGCGCCGCTGCTCGTCTTCTTCATGAGCCACTTGGTGCTGTCTTTGAGTGAGTCGGCTGGGTTCATGAACGACTTGCCGCTCGTCTTAAGCGCGCCAGCAAAGCTCGAAAAGTACGAGCTGTTCGTCCCAGCGTGCGCGTCAAAGAGCGACTTTGCATCGAGCTGACCGCTCGCAGTCTTGGGTGCAGCAGACGGCGACAACGGTGGCGCCATGCTAGCGGACGAATTGCCGCGGCTGCTCTGGCTAAACGACTCGTTCTTGTGCTCGCTCGCCATCGCGTCCGTTGTGATTGCACTCGCTGGCGCAGGAGGTGCTCCGGACGGCGTACCACCACTACTTGCTGCACTCGTGCCACTTGTAGCGGCCATGCACCGCTCGTGCTCGCAGAACGCGCACTGCGGCGTGTCGTGGTCAATCAAGTCGTCGACTGTGAGGTGCGTCGAGTGGTAGAGCTCGCTGTGCGCAGCGGCGTAGCCACCGTCGAGGACGCTGACGTACGGAAAGCCCTGCTTCGTGAGGAAGAGCAGCGCGCTGTTGACGCGCGTGAGGTTCGTCGCGTAGGCTTCAAACAAGTCGTCTTTGCTCGCAAACGGCGACGAGTGTGCACTCGCAGCGGCGTGTTGTTGCTGCTGGCGGATCTCGTTCACGAGGTGGCCGTAGCCATGGCCCATGACGCACAGATGGACTTTGCCTTTGATCGGGTTGAGCGTTGCGAGGACTTGCTCGAGCACAGTCGGGTCCGTAACAGCGTCCGGGTCAAAGTGGAACGCTGTCGGGATCTGACCGCCGAGGAGCTCGTCTGCAGACCGGCAGTCGATGATAAAGTACCGGATCGCCGTGTCACTCTCGCTACTTGCGCCAGCCGATGGCGACGATGCCTGGAAGCCCTGGAACACGAGCGGGATCACGTCGGCAGCAGCGAGACGAATCGCGAGCGACGCGCGGTCGCCAGCTTCAGCGAGTTGCTCAAACAGCGGCGCGGACTTCTGGCTGCTTGCGTCGTCTTTGGCAGCAGCGCTACTCGCATTCATTTTCGTTGAAAGTGCGCCCATTAACAGGAGCTTGGTCGGCATGTCGATCATTGCACTCGAGAGTTCTTTCACGCCAGTGGCAGACGCAGAGATGAACGACATGCCCAAGTTGCTGGTCGATGCGCGCTTTACCAGCGGCTCGGTTGGTGTTGTTGCGCTCTCAGCTGTCGCCGGTGGTGGTGGCGGCGCGTAGCCTACGTCACGGAGCTTGCTGCAAAAGCCTGGTGGCGTTGCATGAATGAGTCGCTGGACTTCGCGCAGGAGCTGTGCGCTAGGGACGTCTTTGAGTGCATCGACGAGTGCAGGTCCCATACAATGCCGCAGCTGGTCGCCTTCCATGCGCAGTAGCTTCTTGCCAGCGCGCGACGCAATGAGGTACACGACAATGAAGCACATGCACGTCGACGCATGAGCGACAGCGCTGGCGTCCTGCTTGACGCTGTTGCTGCCGACACTGTCGACAAGCACGCAACAGTCCCAGACCTTCATGAGAAAATCAAAGTCGCGCGCGCTCTCACACTCAAACATGGACGCGAGCCACGAGTCGAGGAGCACGCCTTGGGGCTTGCCATTGCTGTTGCTCGGCTCTGCCGCTCCGAGGTGCCACGTGTGCAAGTGCTGGTCGAGGTGGAACGCAACTTCTGGCGCATGGTACAGCAAGAGCCACTTGAGCAGTGGCCGGCGTGCCTCCGCGACTGCGTACACACTCACGTGCTTGGACAAGTGTGGCAAGGCGCAGCGGCACACTGCTAGCAGTGTCTCGACAAGCTCGAGGCGCAGCGGATCGTTCCCGCCGGTTGTGATCAGCGGCGCAAACGTCTGCGCCAAGCCGATCGGGTACGCTTCGAGCTGGAGCTTCTTGCACACGTACGTAAGCAAGATCTCGGCGTTGTCGATGAAGAGCAAACGCGCGCCATCGACTCCGTCGTCGCCACCAGCAGCGGCTGACGCGATCGTCTCGAGGTACAGCTTGCTCGCAAAGATGCTTGTGCAGAGCGACTCAACCTCTTTGCGCAGCACGGGCTGGTTTGGCAGATCGAGTGGCGTTGTCTGGAGTGCGTACATTGAGATCGTGCCGCTTGCATCGCTCGCCTAATGTCGATACAAGAGGTTGCCGACCGACATCGCCGCTTTCCGTTAGCGCAACCCAGGATCGCAGGGTCTGAGAGAGAGGATAGCGACACATCACATCACACGACATAGGCAAAGACGTACGCGCAGCGCATGGCACCAGAACGCAAGTCGAGACGCAGGAGAGAGCACGCCAGTGTCGAGGAACGTCTTGGCGATCGCATCAAAGTCTAGATGCACACACATGAAGACACGCGTGCTGTTAGCATCGGCACAGTAGGCTACACAAGAGTGATTGAGAGAGCGTACCAAGCGCTGGTCCACGCTGAAGCGCGCTGCTTTGGCTCTTGATGTGCAAAGACGAGCTGCTGCTCTCGCGCGAGCCACTCGCAGCCGCTTTCTTCTTTGCGCTCTCAACGATCTTCTCGAGAAAGTCGTCGTCGTCGTCGTCATCGAGCGAGACGGTCTGGACGCTATCCGCTAGCGCTGCTGTGTTGCCAGCGACGTGGATCGGGATCGGAGCTGGCGGCGCAGTCATCTCAACTGCACGCGCTTCAGGAAGCACACTACTCTCGACTGAAGGCTGAAGCGAAGTTGGCTCAAAAGTGATGCTGCTGGTGCTGACACTGGTCGGAGGAATCGATGGAGGCGATGCATCCAAACTCACGTCATCCATCGCGTCTGACGCGTGCGACTCGCTTGGCGGCGGTACTCCACCGTCATCGAGCCACGACAAGAAGTCGTCTTGCTCAGCGCCTCCAATCTGCTCCCACAGCGCTTTCGCTGGTGCATCACCACCACCAGCAGAAGCTTCAGGCGGCGGCGGCGATGACGATGCAGATGCGAGCACTGTTGCTGGTGCAGGCGCGACTGCAGCAGGCGTGTCCGTGTCATGAGCGGGTGCTGGAGTCAGAAGCGGTGCTGGTGACTCTGCAGTGCTTGCGTCAGCAGTCGCAGGTGGCTTGCTCACAACGTCAGATGACTTGTTGCTCGGTGCATCGCCAAAGATGCTCGCTTCGTCAAAGTCGCTCGGGAGCGACGCACTGAGCTGCTCGTCCTCTTTGAGGTCGCCAAAGATGTCGTCAAAGTCAGACGCCATCGTGCGCTACTCTCGCGTGCTCGTGCGTCGACTGCGGATGCTGCGTCTTCTTCTCTCGTGCGCCGTCTTGTTCGTGGCGTGAGTGAGCGTTAGTGAGTGTGGTCTTGCTCGCGACTTCTCGCGATTCGTATGCAGCGGCGCTGTCGAGAGTCAAAGTGAAACGACCCGAGAGGGCTCAAGAGGGCTACAAGAGGTCCGAGCTCCCTCTGCTACTCGTCGATGAGAACACGTGGACACTGAGCGTCAGAGGTCAAGAGGAAGAGCCGCATAGAGAACTAGCGAGAGACTCGACGTGATCGATACATGAATCTACAATAGGGATGGAGTGGAAGAGAGAGATGCAAGGAAGACGTCCTAGTGGTGCGCTGACACAGAAGTGAGCGATCTCGTTGACTGTCTTGTGCGTGTGCGTCTGCTCGCTCTCGCTGTCTTCGCTGTCCTTCCACTGGGTGAAGCCTCACGTGCACACACACACACTTGTACGTACGTTCACACACGCGCGCTCTTGCTCACACGAGCTCAGCCGGTGGCAAGTGCGCCGGTGGCACGGCGTTCATCGCCGCGACTGCAAACGACTGGTTGTACGCATTGACCTCTGCTTGGTGCCAGTACGCGTGGCGGATCGCAATGACCCACATGATCACGAGCATGATCGCTTGGAAGATGTTGGCCGAGACAATGTCGTCTTTCGATGGCGCCTGCGCGCCGTACGCGAACCGAATGCGCTCGTTCGGGATGTCCGAGTTCGAGATCTGGACCGTGATGTAGATCTGCTCAGCGATCGTGAGCACTGCGAGCCAGACGACGCCGCGGCAGAAGAACCGGATCGGTCGGATGTCGGTGTCGTGCGCAGCTTTGAAGCCCACGCCGCCGACGTACACGCCAAATGCGTGGATGAGCAGCTCAATGACACCGGCGACTGGGTCCTGGTGGTAGTACTCGGGGTAGTCGTACATGCGCTCGCGCTGGTCTTCGCGCTCAGCTGCCGCGGCTGCTGCCGCTGCAGCAGCATTGTCAGGACCAGTCGAGGCTTGCGCTTGCGCTTGCTGGCTCCGGAGCTGCTGGTCGTTCGCCAAGAGCGCGAACTGCCCCATGACTTTCATCGTGTAGATGATCAAGAGGAACGAGCTCCAGAGCTTCACGCGCCGCGCACAGTTCCCAAGTGGCGAGTCGAGCATGAGCGGATCGACGCGGCGCGCCGAGTCCGACGGGAACACAGCAGACGAGATGACGTCGTTCGAGATGTGGACGATCGTCATGCCGTCGTCAAGGCGCGCGCCATTCAAGCTACTGCTGGCACTGGCTGCAGTCGCCTCTGCTGTCGCAGCGTCAGCGTCCGGTGTCTGCGTGTGGCGGACAAACAAGTGGATCGTGTGACCGTCTTCGACTTTGTAGTCGCCGAGACACGCGTCGTCTTCGAGCACGCGACCGCGGTAGATTAGCCGCTGCGCAGCGACGGGCACGTCCGTGCTCTCGAGCACGCGCTGCTTCATGCGCGCGACGTGCCAGTCGAGAGAGCACGCAATGTTGAAGAACTTGCCATTGAGGTCGAGGATGCGCACGCTCATGGCGTCGGGACCGAGATCGTCAGGCTGCTCCGCGCTGCTGCTGAGCTCATCGGTCTCGGGTGTCACTGTGTTCTTTGTCTCTGTGTTGTGGTCGTCGGCTGGTGCTAACGAGCTGCTTGTAGCGTCTGCTGCGTCATCCTGGTTGTCACGGCTCGCTGCTGCTGTGTCTGCCGCTTGCTTTGTATCAAGTGCCTCGTTTTGTGTCGCTGCAGGCGGCTGTTCGCTGCTGCGTTGAGCCGGCGAACGCGCTGTTGTATTCGCACTGCTTGTAGCAGCAGCAGACGACAATGCTGCGGTCGCACTACTGCGCTGTCCAGCTGGCGCTGGCGGCGGACCGCTGCCGACTGGACTTGTGATGCTCGTTGCTGTTGTGCGCGGCGACGTCGCTGCCGGCGCAACTGGCGATGCGACCTCAGTGCCGAGGCTCTCGCGGTCCTCGTGATCGTCGTCGTCGACGCCGTTCGCCGGCAGCGCCTCGTAGCGGCGGCCTTGGCTGCTGTTGTCCGAGGGCGGACCGCTGCTCCGGAAACGCCCCATGCTCTTCGCTTGCTCACTTGCTTCCTTCTCGCTCGATGCAGAGATGAGATGATTGTGCACAGTGTGCAGACTCTCGAATCTCTGGCAGTAGATTTTCTCAATAAATTATTCGACTTGCGGCATAGTTTACATAAGTGAGTACTGGCACACTAGCATTTGTGTTCTCTGGCAATTATTTTGCCTCTCCCAATTCACTATCGACTTGTGCTCCTCGATCATTTCTACTATGACCTCGACACTCGTCGCATCATGGTCTCTATACTGCGACGCGTGTGAGCGTGAGGCACCAGTTCGAGCGACTGTACTCGCTCGAAACGACTTTGAGCCCTGGTACTTGCGCCACGAGGTCTTCGAGCTCGCCTTGGCGGTACACGTGGCAGTAGCGCTGGTACACGACCCACTTCTTCGCTTTGTCGGCTTTTGCGTGTGCTGCAAGTAGCTGCGGCGCTTGCTCGCTATCACTAGCGCTGCTGCTGCTGCTAGTCGCACTCGATGATGGTGGCGGTGGCGGTGGGACGTACTTTTCCTGGAGCTTCCACTCCACAAGCACGTCCTGCTCTTTGAACTGCCGCTTCGAGCGCTCGTCCTGCTCAAACGCCCACGCGACGACGTGCACGCGACCGCCGACTTTGACTATCCGCGCCAGTTCACTGCAGCATCCAGTAGCCAATGCAAGCAAGTAGTACACACACACTCAGTCAGTCAGTCAGTTCGGTCAGCGACTCGCTACATCGCCTCCTAGGACTCATGCACAAGCACGATGACACGAATGCAAGCGGACCTGAGGAGCGCAATGCGCCGCGCAGGTGTCGAGATGTGATGCAGCACAGCAATGGAGATCGCAGCGTCGAATGCGCCAGTGCGCAGCGGCACTTTGAGCGCATCGCAGCCAAAGAGATGGTAGTTCCTGAGTCACATGTACAGTCAGTCGATGCGGCAATCAACCAGAGTACTGACGCACTGCAGAGAAAGAGAGAGAGTCACATACGCACAAGTCACGTACTTGCCAACAGCAGAGCACGTGAGCAGCGGGATGCTGCGGTCAGCGCCGATCATGCACACGTGCGGGTTCACACCGAGGTACTTGCCGTTGCCGCAACCAACGTCTGCGACCAGCGCGCCAGCCGGCAGTGCAGTCAGGAATGCAGTCACGAGCGGCCATGGGGTGTGGCGTGTATGGCTAAAGTGCGGCGCGATGCTGTCGTAGACCTTGTGCACATGCTCGCGCTCGAGCTCGGTCGGTGCAAGCTCTTCGACGTCCATCGGTGTTGAAGGGAGCTTGAGCATCGTTAATCTTGAAGTTTGTATGATGGTGAGCAATAGCGATTCCCGGTAGTGCAATAAGCCAAGGCTGAGCATCTACACACTTGCGTACACTATCAACCTTGAACATTCTGTTTGAGATCTTGATAGTGAAGAAAGCACGAAAAAGCGCAGTGCAACCAAATTGACTCGAATTTGTATAGATTTAACATGTTTTGCGCAAAACATGTTAGACATCTTGATGTATGTATGTGTATTTTCACATAAAAGATGGTCAACGTTTTTGGAGTTGCCACAAATGAAAATGGTCCATGATTTGCTGATTTTCCATTTTTTGTTTATTATGTTGTATGACCAGATTGTTTGTCCATGACGTGTTGTTTTGTAGTACAAAACAATCAAACGTCCGATTAGACAAAACTGGGTGGGTCAAATAGTCGATCGTGACTTGTAGTTTTGTAATACAAAACCACCAAATGTCAGATATTTCTTGTGCTTCGTAAACGAAAGACCTTTCTATTCTTACATTGAATATCTTATTGCTATGTCCACTATGTATAGTAGACAAAACTGGGTGGGTGAAACAATGAACAGGAAACCACACCCATTTCCACCCAATATGGGTGATTATGGATCTGGGTGTGTCAATATAAGTTCAAATATTGTGATCGTCAACTTTTCGTCCACATCGGAATTGCCCGTTATACGGTAAAGTGACTCTAAACAGGTCCGTTAAAAAGGGTTCGAATAAGGATAAATCGGAGTTGTTGATCTGAGTCATTTTTATATATATTATATGTGCGGCAGCTCTGGCTTCGCTAAATCGTAGTTGCACGGATGAGCTGTTCATGCATCGATGTTTGTGGTCTGTACTGCTAACTATGACAACTCAGCATGTGCACGCATGTGATGGAGATAATGAAATGTGTTTTTGTTCCGTTATGGTTTGTATTGCAGTGGTTGATCTATCGTCGCTGCTTCCGCTTTTTTATGTCGCTTGTCATGCCGTTTGCCCACTTTGAGGTGGGCATTCAGTCAGATTAACGCGTAAAACGAGGTCAACGTCGATTAGCATTCACATCCAGTGTTACGTAAATCGGAGTGGAGGTGCCATATTTGTATATAAAACAGGGTCAGATTAACGGTAATTCCGGTTTAAGGCGTCGATTTTCTTTTCGTTTTGGACAAATAAACTGGTGATCACAATACCATGAAAAACGTAAAACGCAAAAAAACGAAGAAACGGTCTCAAATAATGCGACGAGCACAAGCACAACACAAAAGATGTCGATGATGGCAGATGTGTTTAAGGACGGTAAGTCGTTCGCCTTCCGTGACGCGCCAGCGGACATAGTAAACAAAGGTAACGGATCGAAGACGAGTGTGAGCGCTTCGCACAGGCGCTAGAGCTCTTTCCCCCAGGACCGCGGAAAGAGATCACAAAGATCAATTCAAGCCGCACGCTCAGTCAAGTGAAGAGTCAAGTTCGTTAAGTCAGAGAAACTGCTCAGCGACACCTCTAAATTCAAGCGATATATTTGGAAGAGACGCCCGTTGACGAACCAGACAATCGAGCGCACAACGAGCTAGCAGACGCTCAGGACAAGCAAATGTGGAATTGCTAGCAAGTTGAACAACTGTTGGTATCGCGTTTCGAGCGTGACGAGCGTGGCGCGCAGAATGACCAAATGAAGCATGCCGAGTAAGTTGAACAACCGTTGGTAAAGCGTTTGGAGTATGACGAGCGCGGCGCGCAGGACGAGAGTGGATCATGACGATTGAAGCCGACGGCGCTTCCTTGAGCGCTTTAGCAAGACCGAATACGCTGGATTTGTTGAGTTGCTGACTTGATGAGCAACTGCGACGCAGAGACTAGCGCAATCTTTGACGAACTAATTGCTCGATTTCGCGGTGCCATTCGCACCCGAGTCGACTTGCTTGGCTCGCTCGACCACTTTACGGCCGACGTCGACACGCTCTTCACAATCCTTGTGCTGCTTGCACAAACCAAGTTAATCTTGCGAATTGCTGTCCTCTGTATCACGTATTTAATATATATGTGTGTCATGTGCTATGTGCAGTTGTACTGCGACTGACTCTCTCACCTTTGTGCTGCTGATGCAAGTCGCGAGGTTAATTCAGTACCTACTGGACCGCCTGAAGGATATGCATGCGTACCTACTCACCAACTCAGCAACAGAGAAGACATATCATAGCAAGGTTCGCGAGTGGCAACAGCACGTTCGACGACGCGTTCACGTCGCCTTTACCAAGTCCACCATGCACGTGAAAGACGTCATGGTCGACGACGCCTATCTTCTGACGGGCTCGATGAATATGTCGTTGCGCTTGCACCAGAACACTGAATAGATAAGTGCATAGAGTGACGGCGACAAGATGGTGACCTCCCGTGAGCGCTGGCCAGACGTCACAGAACACCAGAAGATCGTGCCCGCTGCGCACCCGCGCGCTCGCAGCGAAGTCGCGCACGGGCAAAGTGCAGTATATGTACAAATATTAGTACAACCCGCAGATTGGAGGATTGACCTTTTTAACGATCAAAGCGCAGTGCAAGTACAATTACGAAAGCCGCAGTAGTGATTCCAGCAAGCGAATCGTAGTAAGTCTAGCAAGATGGTCGTAGTGGCAAGAGTCTAGCAAGTTGTGTCTGTCAGTCATCTGAAGGCCGCGGTCGTGCTCTTACTCTTTGTCTTGAGTTCTCATAACGAAGAACGTGTAGCGAGATGCTTTTATTCTTTTGAAGTAGTGCGCGCTAATTTTCTATCCACAAGATGTGTGGACTACACAATGCCCATGCCACACTAAATTCAAGTTAAAATTAAAATTGGCATGGGCATTGCATAGTCCACAGAATGCCTGTGCCACACAAGTTTACACAACGCATAAAATCATGTAGGACGATAACCAAATTATTGAGGTTACGTCCAAACACTTGGACTATTGTATTGGCACGCTCAATACAGTATTGAGCATGCCAATACAATACACAACAATAATTGCTATTTCTCCAAAAAAAGCTGTATTGTGACTATATTGCGGATATTGCAATTTTTGCTTGCCACACAACCACACCAAATTGGTTACTCCCAATAATTTTTTTGTATTGGCACTGATGGTTGGCAAGGCAGCTCTTGCCGCACGTGTCGATCTTCATGACGATCCTCAAGTTCCTCTCTGTGTGCTTTGACATCCACCTACCTCTGTTGTCCTCTTGGAGCCCTATCACTTCACAGATCAGCAGCTCATGCGTCCTCTACTCACTCCAACTCCTTTTCTTCTCGGGCTACGCTAGACGTCACTTGCTCTGGAGTTCACACGCTCTCGTGTGCCAGCTCTCGCTTTCCATCGCGTGATGAAAGCACGATCATTGGACTTCCTCACACCTTGTAGCGCATGCCATCGCCTCTCAGCGTCACAAATCAACCGAACAAGCCAACGAATTCGAGACGAAAGGATACGAAGTACATTCAGTTGAATGGAAACAACGAGACCAAGTGAGCAAGTGAATGTGGGCTCTATCGCTGTTGTCTACGCTCGCTCGCTCGCTCGCACGTGGCGCACTGCAGGAACAGCAGTGGCGTTCGGTGTTGTAGTCATCTGCCTCATGTCCAAGTCGAAGCCACCTAGCTCACGAACTTGGGGTACACGCGCTTATATAAGTACAAGCAGACCGTGTCGTGCTGCTTGATGGGCTTGTTGAACACGGCTTTGAAGTCGCCGTGCGTACCGAGCGACTCCTTGATGTGGCCCGTCATGCCGTGTTTCGTCGAGAGCTCCACGGGCTTGAACCAGCGAATGTCCTCGGGCGAGTGGAACATGTACCGCACGACCGCCTTGCGCTTCTTCACCTTCACCGGCGTGCCCGTGATCACCACGCGCTTGAGCACGACGCGGTCCGGGTTCACGTTCATGAGCGTCCCGGACGCCACGAGCTCGTGCGGCACGAGCGCGTTCTCACGGAACACGAGCACAGACGCCGGTTGGAACGTCACAGGACCGTACACAGACGCGACGGCCCAGCCACTCTGCGGTAGGAACCGGTGAAACAAGTGCTGGTCGCTCTTGAGGCTCTGATCCGAGTACACGGGCTTCGCGGCGAAGCGCCGGAAGCCGCTGTGGAACACGAGCTCCTCCTTCGACTTGAGCGGGTCCGTGAACGTACTCGCGCGCTGGATCGAAAAGTTGAGGACCGAGAGGCGGTTCTCGTGCTTCAGGAGCGCTCCCATGACGAGCGGACCCGCTTGCACGCGTGCGTGGTACGCCGCGAGCGGCACGTCCTGGATGTAGATCGTGACGTACACGCCCGATGGGACGTACCCGTTGCTCCCAAACTCAGGCGCCATCGCAAGCGGCAGTGGCAGCTGCGGCGGCTGGTCGTCCGTGTCAATGTCCTCCATCGCACTGCTGCTGGCGATCGACGACGACCGCGAGCGCGCACTCAGGCTGCTGCTCTTGCGCCGGAGCTCGGCCTTCATCGCTTTCTCCGCGACCTTGCCGCGCTCGAGCGCCAGGCGCTGGACCATGCCAAAGTCCGCGAACTGGAACAGGCGCGAGTAGTCTCGCGGGAGCGACTCCTTTGGGTCCCACGCGCTCGTGCGCAGGGACTTGAGACCGCGGTAGCGCGCAAAGCGCACGCGCGCCGACGAGTCTGCCGGGACGTCGACTTCATCTGGGAACGTCATGTTCTCGCGCTCGGCCTTGCGCTTGTGCTGGAGCTGCTCCAAGTGGCGCGCACGCTTCGCGTCGTCGTCTTCGTCGTCCATCGAGAGGTCGTCGTCGTCATCGTCGTCGTCTTCGGCGCTCGCGTCGCCCGTCTTGCAGAACGCTTGGTCGATCGCGCCACCCGCGTCGTCGTCGTCGTCCTGCTCGATCTCAGTCTCCATCGCATCTTCATCGTCGTCGTCGCCGTCAATCCACGCCGCCTGGTAGTTCGACATGCCTTTGCCCTCCTTTGCGTTCTTCTTTGCGTCGCGCTCGGCTTCATCGAGCTCCTCCTCTGTTGGCCACGTCTGCTCGGCCGCGAACGGATCGTACTCGGCTTCGTACCGCAGGTCTTCCTGGAGCTCTGCAGTCGCAGTCGCAAGCACGTGCTCGTTCAGTCCCTCGACGCCAGGCACCGCGACCGTCTCGTCGCCAATCTGCATCTTCCCAGACGCGTCGACTTGCTTGACTGGTGTGATCGTGATGTGGCTCATCTGGAACGTCCCGACGTCCGTGATGTGGATGAGCTGGTTCACCGACAGCGGCTTGCCGCGGACGTAGCCGCTCACTTGGAGCACGCCCTTGTCGGCCGTTGGACTGTTTGGGACAATCGCCGCGGCCGTTGCGAGCAAGTACGACCGCGCGTCGCGCCAGTGGATCGTCTTCGGTGTCATCGTGATGATCGCGCGCGCGAGCTGCGCGTTCACGTTTGCCTGCGCAACCTTCACAGCGTCGCCAAACTCGGTCTGGAAGTACCGCTGGCCGTACTTGCGCAAGTCGTTCTGGAGCTTCGGTGTGTGGCCGTCGAGACCTTGGATCACACCGACAGTCGACGGCAAGCCCTGCGCACGGATCGCCGACACGATACGGTCGCCCATGGCGTTCACGCCACCTTCTGCGCCGCCGTGGAGCGGCAGCACAAACACGACAATGTCGGCGACCTTGGCCGCGTCCATCGCCACGAGCAGGTCGTTGCCGCACTCGATGACGCAGACCTTCTGCTTGTGTTGCGCAAAGACACCGACCGTGCAGTTGCGCAGTCCGTTCTACAGGCGTTGGAAAGAGCAAGAGATCAAGAGAGAGCGCGTCAGTCAGGATGACCGCTCCAATCTGTGAGCGGCACGTGGCTCCAAGCATCGACACACATCCATACCTGGAGCGGCTCTTCGATGGTCGAGACGCCTTCAAAGATCGACTGCTTGACCTCGCTCAGGTTCGCGAGCTCGCTGAGCGCAATGAGCGCGACGATCTTAGGCGCGCCGAGGCTGCTCCCGAGTCCAAAGCGCTTCTGCAGCAGCAAGTCCTCGCGCTTGTTCTGACGGAGCTGCTTCTGGCGCTGCATGCGCATGGCTTTCTGGTTCGCGGCGACGCTGTTGTTCGAGTTGCTGCTCGCTTTGATGTTGCCCACACGCTCGATCTTGCCGCCGAGCTTCTTCGTGAGCGACGTCTTGGACTCATGGCGCCCGGTCTTGTGCTTCTTGTTCTTTTGCTTGAGCGGTCCCGATCGGTGGTGGTGGCCGCCCATGGTGGTGATGTCGAGCAAGTGGGCAACGAGTTGCTACTGCTAGTGGTAGTGTTGAGAGCGAGAAAGAGAGAGAGAGCACACACGCGCAGACAGGTATCTGCACACGCGAGAGCTACTGCTGGTCGTGTTCGTGACGGTGTCGTTTCGATCTGGAGCCGATGCTCATGCGTGTCAAAACCAACCACTCGCTTGCAGCCATCGCGGTTTAAAAGTGCGAGCGAGCAATAACTCAGGAATGAATTGCAGCCAATTCATCTCAGCATACTCCATGCAAGATAAATGAATATATGTGGCCCACATAGCACTGAATGGCACACGATTCCCTCGATTATCTCTCGCTTGCATCTGCCAAACGAACACAAAGCGCCGCCAACCACCACCACCACCAAGCTGTAGCAGCAGCACCATTGCAATGACGACGACTACAGCAGCAGCAAGCGACGTCGCAGTGGCAGGCTACTCGACGGTCGTCGCGCGCGACGGAAATGGCGACATCGACGAGCAATTGCAGCAGCAAGTGCGCGAAGCCGTCGAGAGCAAGCGCTTTGCCGACAAGTACGGACTCAAGAAGCTCGCTGCGCAGTGGCGTCTCGCACCTGAAGTTTGCGCGACGCTCGAGCGCATGCACATCCACGCGTTCTTCCCAGTCCAAGCAGTAGCGATCCCAAAGATCCTCGACCGCTCGAACGACCGCATCACAGACATTTGCATCTCTGCACCGACTGGCAGTGGCAAGACGCTCGTGTACATTGTCCCAATCGTCCAGCGTCTGCTCCCGCGCGTCGTCTGCCGCATCCGCGCGCTCATTGTCCTGCCGAGTCGCGACCTTGCGATCCAAGTGCACGACATCGTGCGCTCGTTCTGCGCCAACACGCCGCTCAAGTGCGGTCTTGCGATCGGTCAGTCGAACTTTGCAGCCGAGCAAGCGGCGCTCGTGGGTCCGATCGACCACGACCGCGCGCTCTTTGGCAACAGCACGAGCACGCACGACGGCGGCCAGAGCCTTGTCGACATCCTCGTTGCGACGCCAGGTCGTCTCGTTGACCACTTGGAGCAGACACCAGGCTTTACGCTCCAGCACTTGCAGATCCTCGTTGTCGACGAAGCCGATCGGCTGCTGAACCAGTCGTACCAGGACTGGATCCCAAAGCTCTACGCAAGCGTCTTCCATGGCCAGGACGCCGCACTGTCGAGCGACAGTGCTAGCGCAGCTGTAGTCGGTGTCCAGATGACGAGCCGCCGTCAAGACTCGATCAACCGTCGCCGCATCCGCACGCCACTGACGCGCGTGCTGCTGTCGGCGACGCTCACGCGCAACCCACGGAAGCTCGCGTCGATCGGCATGAGCAACGCCGAGCTCACAAAGATTGGCCGCGTCGACGACGTGCTCGCAGACAACGCGCAAGAAGGCGACGACGTTGACGCGGACGATGCGAACGAGAACGACCTAGACGCAAAGGCGTCGTCGTCCTCGCTCTACGCGACGCCGAGCAACCTCGCCGAGTACGTGATCGAGTGCGACGCTGGCTCAAAGCCGCTCGTGCTCCTCGAAGTCCTGAGCACGTACGCTGGGACGCTCTCGATCGTCTTCACAGCGTCTGTGAACGCAACGCATCGCTTGGCGCGTCTCCTGCAGCTCTACGCGCCACACCCAGAGCGCATTCGCGAGTACTCGAGCAGCTTGACGCAGAAGCAGCGCTCAGCGCTCGTGGCCGAGTGCAAAGCCAACAGAGTCGAGACTGTCGTGTGCTCGGACGCAATGGCGCGCGGCATGGACATTGACAACGTCGCGAACGTGATCAACTACGACGTCCCGACGTTCATCAAGACGTACATCCACCGAGTCGGCCGTACGGCGCGTGCTGGTCGCGCAGGGCGGAGTGTGACGCTCGTGAAGACTGGACAGATGAAAGGACTCACGCGCATGCTCAAGAAAGTCGAGAAGAACACACTGACGCCGTTCCCGCTCGACCAAGCGCACATGAAGACGCTCGTGCCGCGGTACACAAAGGCGCTCGAAGCGCTCAAAGCCACGCTCGATGCCGAGAAGACTGGCAAGCTCAGTGCGACGAGCACGTTGCGGTCGCACACGACGACGACAGCAGCTAGTGACGACAGTGCGACGCCGACAACGAAGCAGACGACAGCGAAGACTGACAGTCATGCGCCGCGCAGCAGCAGTCAGAGTCCTGCTGCACAAGTGAGCGTGGACCGCTCGACAGCGCTAAAACAAGCCGACAGCAAGCGCTCGCTCGCGCTCTTGCACGACCAACTCGAGGCGAACCTCGCAAGCAAGCTCCAGCGAACCCACTAGCGATAGCAGTAGTAGCAGATACACTGGCGCAGTCGACGCGTCCTTCGCGCTTTGTTCACATCGTATCGCATCGTCTCTCTCTCTACTGGTGTCGTCGTCTGCTAGGACTGGGCAGCTGAGCTCTCCGTGCCCGCACCTGCTGACGATGACTCACTGTCTGTTGTCTTATGGCGCTTGTCTGCTGGTGTTACGCCACTGCTAGTCGCACGCTCGCGTTGCTGCTTCTTGCGCATGAAGTCGCGGTGCGAGCTCTCGCCGCTCGCTTCGATCGCCACGCGCTTGACGTGGAACTTGTGGCCTTTTGACGCCAAGTGCGCCGTCCACTGCTTCGTGCCCGTGAACTTGCGGTCGCCGCAGATCGCACAGATGTGCTCCGCGTGCTTCTCTGCGAGCGAGAGCTCCTTTGCATCTGGCTGCGCTTGCTGCACCGACGCGTACGGCGCAGGGATCGCATCGCCTGCGAGGAACGCCTGCGCAATGCGCGTCGCAGGCGTCGCAACGAGCGCGTCCCACTGCGCAACGTCGCTGCTGTCGACTTGATAGACGGGGATGTTGCGCGTGACGAACCGGTTGCGGATCCACGAGAGCTGCCGCCGCGCGTACTGCCGCGTCGCGACGTTTAGCTGCTCGACGCACTCGTCAAAGATGCGCTGGAGGTGCGCTGCGGCATCACTCGCAGTCGCATCACTCTCGCCTGCGTCAGTACCAGCAGTCGCTACGTCCTGCGCCTCCAGCGCGTCAAAGTACGGCTGGAACTCTTTGTAGCCGATCGCTTGGAGGATCCCGACTGCGTTCTCAGACTCGTCTGTGCTACTACATGCACCAGCATGGTGCTCACTGTCGCCGTCGTCAGAGCCTGCGTGCAAGCGCGGCGGGTTTGCCTTCACGATCGATCGCAATGACCGGATCTCGTCTTCAAGACCTGAGCGGATCATTGTGTCAACACGCTTGGCGAGGCGCTCTGCGAGCGTCGGCTTGTTGCAGTGGACCCAAAACGCACACGCGTCGAAGTACGTCTCGAGCTGGAGCTGCTCGCGCTCTTGGCGTGCGAGGTGCTCGCTGTGTGGTGTACCAGTCTGGAGAAAGACCTGGAGACTGCGCTGGACTTTGCGCACGTTGTTCACGTGCAAGCGCGCTGCCATGACAGGGTCGACTTCGCGGAGCTTTGCGTAGAGCTGCTCTGGCGAGAGCGCGTCCAAGTGAAGACTAGAGGCGTCGTTGTTGTCACTTGTAGTCGTCGTCGTCGTGTCGACGTCGTCCAAGAGCTGCGACTTCCACAAGATCGACTGCGTGTAGTACATCGTGCCACCGACGACGATCGGCACTTTGCCGCGCGCGAGCACGTCTTCGATCGTCGAGAGCGCGAGCTTCTTGAACGCGAGCACGTCGACGCGGCTCGACGGCTCGACGACGTCAAAGAGGTGGTGCGGCACGCCGTCTTTCTCCTGCTCTGTGATCTTTGCAGTCGCAATGTCCAGTCCGCGGTACATCTGCATCGCATCGGAGTTGATGATCTCGCCGCCGACGGCCTTCGCCAAGTCGATCGAGAGCTTCGTCTTGCCAGCGCCAGTCGTACCGACGACCACGAGCACTTTGCGCAGCGCTGTAGTCGTCGCCATTGTCCTGTCGTCTTGCTTGGTACTGCGCTCCTGCACTTTTGATGGACAAGTGAATGTGATGTGCACCACACAACAGCAGCTGAATGGCTCCAAGCGGTGCGAACGATCATGGTCTCATGGTCATGCGCATGCTGGCGGTGGTGCTCTATGCGTCTGTTTGTATGTGTGTATTGAGGGTGGCTATATACCTACAGCTGGTTGTTCTTCTTGCTCGCTTTCGATATCAAGAACGTCCCGATGCTCTCGAGCTGCGTGCGCTCAATGTCGGTCAGTGCAGCAGCAGCAGCAGTGTCACTGTCACTGGCGACGTTCCGGATCGCAAAGACCGAGAGACTCGAGAGCCCAAAGAGCTTCCCAAACGCCTTTGACGAGAGATGGAGCACGCAAATCGGCACTTTGTGCAAGCGGCAGAGCAGCGGCACGTGCGCAAACACGAGCGACTCGGGGTTCGTCGCAAACACGACCACGCGCACTTCGCGCCGCGCCACGAGTCGCGCGACGTGGTTCACGCCGCGCACAATGTACGACTGGAGCGCAGCTCGTGGTGGTGCCACCAGCGCTGCAGCTGGATCCTTGCCATTCCCGTCCGTGCTGGCGTTGCCGGTCTGGCTGTTCACGGCAGTAGTCGCGACCTGCAGTGCCTGTACGATCTCTTTCTCGATGCGCGCGAGCACAATGTCGCGCTCCTCCTTTGCGAGTTCTTCAAACTGCGATGTGCTCCACGGCCGCACAAGCGCACTCTTGGCGCTCTTCTTGCTCTGCTTCGTCGGCTGCTTCGCGTCGCGCGCTGTCGCGGCGGCGGCGCGACCAAACTGCGCCGCGACAGGTCCGCTCTTGCGCTTGCCCATGGTTTTGCTTATGTGTTGAGAGGCAAAGTGAACCGACACAATCAACAATCGGCGTCTGTTCTGATTCCTTCATGTTCATACAATTAACAAAACAAAAACGAGAATACACCAAGGCATCTCACGCAGAGCACACTCGACGACTTGCTTGACTAGCGCTCAGTGCGACGCCGACTGCGCGCACAAGCGCTGCGTCTTCACGCGAGAGCACGATGTTTGCGCCAGCCGCAGCAGCTTCAAGTGCTGCAACGTACTCGTAGAGCAACTGGATCGGGTCCTGCGTCGAGAGTAGCGACGTGCCAGTGAGGTGCGGGATCTGGAGCACACTGTCGCGCGGAACAAACACCATCGGTGTCGAGTCACCGATGCGGCCGTAGAGCCGCGCATGTGCACGTGCAACATCCGCAGCAGAGAGACTCGTCTCGTCACCAACGAGCTGTGTCGTCACGCGCCGACCGCTTGCACGCTCGACAACAGAGACGCTTACGTGGTCGAGCGTCGCGACTTCGAACGCAAGGTCGAGCTGGAGCACGAGGTGCGTTGCTGTGTGGGTGCTATTGCCAACACGAATGCTCGCTAAGCGGTGCAGCGTACTCGGTGCACTGAAGCTCCGGCCTTCGAGGATGTGCACAATGACTGCGTGCTGGCAGTTGGCGTAGTACAGGGACGCTTCGTGCACTGGCACTGGTGTGTTCCGTGGTATCATGACAATGCGCGTACCGCCGACGCTCTGGATCCCAAGTGCGAGTGGCGTCACTTCATGGAGCTCGAGCAGACTCAGCGCTGCTGCACCGCGTGCTGGCGACACTCCGCTTGGCGACACGAGCACACGCTTGTCGTGAAAGCTCGCGCGGAAGAGCGCTGCAAGCTGCGGGATCTGCGCTGAGCCACCGAGTAGGAGCACAGTCGCGACGCAGTCGCGCATAAGAGCAAGTACGCGTGATAGCACTTCCTGGAAGAGGTCGTCGCAGAGCGCATCGACGCTTGCGCGCGTGAGTGCGTAGCAGCTGAACGTATCGGACGCGACTGGCGCATCGATCGCAACGACTGCAGTGGTTGACACTGCCAGCAGCTTCTTTGCCAGTTCGCACGCGTGGTGCAGTTGGTTTGCGCTCTGGATGAACGCGTGCTCGCTTGGTGCGCTAGGTGTCGGTGCTGTTGCTGCTGGCGTTGTTGGTGGTGGTTTGCGGCGGCGGCGCCAGCAGTGCGCAGCGATGCGGTCTGTAACGTCGTCGCCGCCGAGGTGGAGCTCCGAGTCAGTCGCTTGGACGTCGAGTGTGTGGTCATGCACAGCGACGAGCGCAACGTCTGTGCAGCTTGCACCAACGTCGACTGCCAGCACAAGTTCTTGCTGCTCTTGTTGTGTCGTCGCAATGTGGACATTCACACCAGTGTCGGTACCACTCGCACTGGTACATGTAGCCACAAGGGACGCAATGGCAGCAGTCGCACTGCTCACAAGTCGCTCGACGCGGAGACCTGCGATCGCACACGCGTTGCGCACGGCGCAGCGCTGCGAGTGGTTGAACGCACCGGGGATGCACACGATTGCAGTCTCGATTGGAACTTGTGCCAGCGCTTCTGCTTGCTCTTTGATGTGGCGAAAGAGCACTGCAGCGAGCTCTTCTGGATCGAACCGACGCACTGCACTGCTGCTGGTGCTGTGGATCTCAATCACGGCCTTGTCGTTCTCGCCGGAGACGACGGTGAACGGCCACTTGCGTCGGTCGCTGCTGCGCAAGTCGCGCACTTTGCGACCGACAAGCCGCACAAAGTCAAACACTGTGCTTGGGTCGCCACTGCGCGCTCGCGTCCGAGCGCTTGCCCCAACGAAGAAGCCGTTGTCGGTGACAGTCACGTACGACGGCAATGAGTGCTCCTGGCTACTCAGCGGTACGTCGAGCAGCTTTGTGCTGTCACAAAGCAGTGCAGCAGAGCACGTGCATGTGCCAAAGTCGATCCCCACGCACCACGTGTGGACTGCCGTCGCAGTCGCGTCACTTCGAACGGCCATGGCGTATCGTCGACTGCGTCGCCTTGCGCTGCAAAGCAACTGAGTCACGTGAGAGCTCAAATGCGCTGTGCGGTCTCGTCCTGTCACGAGGTCGTCTCCTTTCACTTGGTCGTCTCATTGCGACAGCTCCACTCATCCTCGTTCGATGGTCCGTGACCTCGCCGTTGATGCCTTTATCCTGCGCGTCAGCAGCAGGATCAGCAGATGCGTGTCATGACGCGTTGATGCGATGTCCACAAGCACTGCGCTGTAGTCGCTGCGGAGCTCTTCATCACGAGCCCCATCATCATCAATCGTCTCGTGCGAAAGCGTAACGACTCCAAAGTGAGCGACCAAGCGCCTTGTCACTTTGCGTGGCATCAGCAGACAAGACAAGGCGCAGCAGCAGTGCCATGGAGACGAGCACTCGACGCGAGCGACCTGAAGACATGGATGCAGTACAAGTCTGCGTGCGCATCCGACCGCTGAGCTCGAAAGAGAAGCAGGAGCAGACCAAGAGCTGCATCCGTCTCGCGTCGTCGCCAATGGACGGACTCGTATCGACGCCTGAGGCAGCAGTGCCATCGAGTGGTCCGCAGCAACTCATTGTCGGCAAAGACCGCGCGTTCACGTTTGACACGGTGCTTGGCGTCACGAGCTCGCAGCAGGTACATCTCGTAGGATCGTGTGACTTTGTGTGACTATGTCGCTAACAAGCGCGTCGCTCGCGTCTTCTCAACTGCTGCATCATGAGGACAACAGGACACGTACCAGCAGTGCGTCGCACCACTAGTGAATGGCTTTGTCGAAGGCTACAACGCCACCATCCTCGCGTACGGGCAGACCGGCACGGGCAAGACGCACACGATGTCAGGCGCTGGCTTTGACGCCAAAGGCGATAAGAACGAAGCTATCCAAGGCATCATCCCTCGCGTACGTCCTGTCCTGTAGATCTCTAGACATCATTGCCACTCTCGCTCACTCACACTCGTCGTGTACCCTGCGCAGGTGATCAAAGCGATCTTCCGACACATGGAGGCGAACCAGCAGCGCATAGAGTTCAGTCTGCGCGTCGAGTACATTGAGATCTACAACGAAGAGCTCCGAGACTTGCTCCACCCGGACACACCGTCCAAGGTACGTCAGAGTCGAGCACACTCGGTCGCTCGCTGCGTCGAGACGACTCAGCGCAGTACTGACACGCACACCTCTCTCTCTGCACGTTCACTAGCAACTGAACATTCGCGAAGACGCAGAAGGGAACATCGTTGTCTCCGGCGTCAAGTCCGAGGTCGCACCAACGCGCGAAGCTGTGTTTCGGTACTTGGTGCTCGGTGGCGCATCGCGAGCAACTGGCAGTACGCTCATGAACGAGCAGTCGAGTCGCTCGCACGCGATCTTTAGTCTCTTGCTCCAGCAGCGCGACGTCGCGTCTGGCGCGTGCCGCACTGCCAAGTTCCACCTCGTCGACCTCGCTGGTTCGGAGCGTGCAAAGCGCACTGGAGCAGTCGCAGGACGCTTCAAAGAGTCCGTGAGCATCAACCAAGGGCTCTTGGCGCTTGGGAACGTCATCAGCGCACTTGGAGATGAGAAGCGGCGTCTTGGCACTGCGACCACTGGCACTAGCACAGGCGTCCACGTGCCGTACCGCGACTCGAAGCTCACGCGCTTGCTCCAAGATAGCTTGGGCGGGAACTCCAAGACGCTCATGATCGCGTGCGTGAGTCCTGCGACGATCAACTTTGAGGAGACGCTCAACACGCTCAAGTACGCGAACCGCGCCAAGAACATTCGGAACCGCCCGATCGTGAACGCCCTCGCAGTCGATGAACGTGCAGCGAGCGACAGTGAAGTTGCGCGCATGCGGCAAGAGATTGCGAGTCTCCAGACCAAGCTCCAGCAAACGAGCGCAGCAGCAGCGAGCGGCTCGCGACCAGTGAGTGCAGCGTCATCGTCATCGACGCGGTCTGGAGCTCGCCCACCAACGTCGTCGTCCACAGCGCCTAGCGATGCAAGTGCAAAGGTTGCAGCTCTCGAGCAGCACCTCAGTGCGACAACATGGAAGCTCCAGACTGCAGCTGAGACTGTCGAGACCATGCGAGGTCTGTCGCTCGAAGCGATCACGTCGCTCATTGCCATGGAGCGCGAGATCAAACCACTCGGACGTGCCGTGCAGCAGCAACTGAACGAAGTCGTCAAGCGCTTGAACGCTGCGATCCAAGCTGCGAACCAGTGCGACGCAAGCACCAAGAGCAGCAAACACGACGACAGTAGCAGCAGCAGTCGACCCGAGCAAGACGCTGGCGATAGTGACGAGCACTCGGCACTGTCATCGCCGTCGAGTCACAGTAACGAGAAGCTCGCGCGCGTGAGCAAAGAGCTCCGCGATGCGAAGCACGACCTCGCGCGCGATGAGCAGATCTTTGAGATGAAGAACGCGGAGATCCAGCGTCTCCAGGCGCTCGTGCTCGATGCAAAGAGCAAGAACGAGAAGCTCCTCGAGAAAGTCCAGCAGCTCGAGCGCGGCGGACAGCTCTGGTCGAACGTCGACGCCACGGCTACGAGTGCGGTTGGCAGCAGTAGCGCTGCGACTACTACTGGCGCGAGTGCGATGGACAGTGCGACACTGCGCGCATCGCTGTCGTCACCGTCGATGGTCACAGAGAGCAAGCTCTCGCACGATGATAGCAGTGACGAGTGCGAACGCGTAGCGACTGCGCGCGCTGCGAGTCGAACGAACGGACTCCGTAGTGGCAAAGCACCGGCGTCACGCGGGTTGTTTACAAAGCGCAGCGGCACTGCAGCGTACGACGGCGAAGAAGACAACGTCTTGATTGGCACTGGCGACGACGAAGATGCGAGCAGCGGTGCAGCGCAGCCGCGCGATGCACTGACGTCTCGCACATCAAGCAGTCGTAGCAGTAGCAGTAGCACGAGTGCAGGAGCAAAGACTGCGTCAGTAGACACCAACAGTCGCGTGAACAGCACAGCTGAGCGCTCAAGTCGCTCGGAGCTCACGAGCAGCAGCAGCAAGACTGATGCGCTTGTGAAGCTCGAGCGCACGATTGCGTCGCTCCGGTCCAAGGTCGAAGAGCTCCAGCAGCAAAACGTACGTGCTTGCATCTTCATGCACACACGCCTTGCTTGCCTTTAGACTCAGCGCTGGTGACTGTGCTTGCTCGTTGCTGCTGGTATGTTGCTAGGGCGAGCTCCAGCACAGTCGCGAAGAGTCAACGCGTCGATGGCAGCTCGATCGCCAGCAGTACGAGCGGCAAGTGAACGAAGCCGAACAGGCGATCGAGTCGCTCCGGAAGGAGAAGCAAGCGCTCGAAGACACGCTCTTGGACGAAAAGAGCCACGCACCAAGTGGGTCCGTCAGCCGCGCAGATGCGAAGCGCCGAGCAAGTGGTGTGCGCCACTCGCAGCGCACATCGCCACTTGTGCTTGAGCTTGAAGAGCCCGAATCATCTGATGAGTCAACGACCCCGCAGGCGTCTGCTGATGCCAAGCACCACGCGATGCGCGCGTCGACTGCTCGTGGTAGTCGATCCGACACGTCACCACCGCTCAGCGCTGTCTTGGACGACTGCATCGCACAGCTCGTGGCGTACAACGACGCGCGGCGACAGGTGCTCGGGATCCTCAAAGACAAGAAAGACGCGGAGCAGAGCAAAGACGAAGCAACGAAGCGCGTAAGTGCGCTCGAGATGCAGAAGCTCCGGCAGTCGCTCTCAGTGCGTGAGAGCATCTCGGACGTTGCGACGTCGATCCGTGCCATCAACGACAAGCTCGCAGCTGAGAGTCGGTCGCTGGACGAACTTGCGCGGCTCACAAAGCTCAAAGACCGCGCTGAGCGCAAGCTCCAGCGCTTGCGCAAGCAAGACGCTGCCGATGCGTTCTTGGACCCTGATGCACAGCAAGAGCTCACTGACCTCGTCGAGCTCGTCCAAGACCTCGACTCGCATATTGCGTTCCAAGACGCTGAGCTCGCAGTCGCACGGAACGACCTCGCGCTCATCAAGACGCGGTCTCACGCAGTGGATGCGTCGCCACTCGATGCGCTCGCACGCGCGATTGTCGAGCGACTCGTGCGCGCTGCAGGTCGCACTGACGCGACTGAGATCACTGAGTTTGTCAAGCGCGTCTTGGAAGAGGTGCGTTCGTTTGGCTAGTAGGACGACGAGTGCTCTCGTGCAAGTCGGTGTGAATGTGAGTCGAGCGATCTGACGCGTAACTCTCTCTGGCGACTAGATCGCGCGTCTGCGCAGCCGCGAGCACGACCTCGCGGGGAAAGCGAGCGAGCTCCAGAGCGTGATTGACGAGCGAGACGTTGCGCTCCAGCAGCTCGAGACTGGTCTTGTAGCTGCTCGGAAAGAGTTTGACCGGCGCTTGGCGCTCGAGCGGCAAGAGAGCGCACTTGTTGTGACGCAACTGCAGCAGCAGCTCTCGAGTCAACAGCAACAAGCAGCAACGAGTGCGATGCCAGCACCGCAACACATTGCACCGGATGCTGCTGCAAGCCGCGATGACGAGTGGAAGAAACTGATTGTGAGTTCACAGAAGAAGGACGAGTACATTGCCGACTTGGAGAAGCACGTCGTGTTCTACAAAGCGAAAGCCAAGCAGATGCAAGCGCAGCTCCAGCAGCTCATTCGAGACTCGGCCAAGTGCAATCAGCACGATGACGATGACGATGAATGCGAAGAAGACGAAGATGGCGAAGACGATGAAGAGCATCGTAGAGACCACGCTCGTAGTCGACGCGCACGCAGTGACGACGCGCAGCGACTCCAACAGCGCATCCAGCAGCTCGAAGACGCAAACGACGCGCTCATGAAAGACCTTGCGACTGCCAAAGTACGTTCACCTCACTAGCTCAAGCTTTGGTCACGTCGTGGCTATCAACTGCATGTTTCACTGACCGTACTGCTTGTGCGTGCATCAGGTCTACCTCCGGAGCACATCGAAAGCGCGAGCATCAGGCGATGGCGCGCAGGTCGTGCGCATATCCAAGAGCGAGCTGCGCGAGTTGCCAGGAGCTCCGATGCTCGTGCCTCCGTCACGCGATGGGAAGCGCGAGAGCTGACAGATGAGAGCATGCGGAGCAATGGCGTCTAGCTTAGCACGAGAAAGAGTAGGAGCGAGTAGAGGACATAGGAGCTGCTGATCTGACGCACCAGCGACCAAAGTGCACGCGTTCAAAGTTCCAAGCGTCTGTGTCGACCCTGTTAACCGTTCGGTCGACGACCAACACACGCGAGGCTAGTTCCAAAGAGAGCAGATAGATCCAAAGCTACTGCTCGAGCCATCGCATACAGCGCTCTCTACTCGCCTCGTCGCCGCTTGTTTGCTGGCTCTGACGCACCACTCGCGCTTCCATCGCGCTCGCGTCGCCGCGTGCTGCGACTGCCACTGGCACTGCTAGATGTAGACGTTGCCGCACTCTCGCTGCCTGCCCAGTCGAGAAAGGTCCCAACTACAAACGCTGCGAGTCGCGAGTCGAGACCCAAGTGCTCCACGAGACTCTGGAGCACGCGCGCGAGCGTCTCGTCGTCGCAACCAACGTACGTGCGCATGTGGCGAACAAACTGGCGACTCATTGTCGCTAAGAACGCGGCACTGCTTGTGCCAAACGCGGCAGTGCGACTCGCAGACGTCGCGCGCAGGAGCGAGTCGACCAAGTCCGGGACAAACGGCTCGATCGGTCGGATGAGCTGGTCAACAAAGCTCGACTGCTGGTGCGCGTCAACGAGCGCAAGCGTCTGCGCTGGGACGCCATGTGCGCGGAGTTGGCTCCGGAGCTCTGCGACGAGCGCGTGCGACCACGTCCGGATCGTTGCGCGCGAGACTGGCGGTACATCGACGCCGCTCACGAGCGCCAAGCCCAGTTGTGCCATGACTTGATGCAGCGACACGGGGTCGCCACTCACGACGCCAAACAAATGCGACGACGGGAGGTCGTGCACGAGACGACTCACGAGCTCAGCAAAGTTCCACGTCGTAGTCGTCGTCGGCGCATTCACGTCCGAGAACGAGATCGGAAAGACGACGGAACCGAGCGGGATGTCAAAGCCCGCGACTGAGAGCTGCGGCTGGTCAAACCCGAGCGGAAGCGAACTGTTGCTGCTGCTGTTGGTCGACGGTGGTGCAGTGCCAGTCGATACTGCTGACGACGATGTCGTAGACGCTGCAGTCGACGATGGTTCAGCTGTCGACGCAGAGGCTGCAGACGACGACGGCGTCTCACTGCTCGCGCCCATGAGCCCACCAGTCGCGCCGCGGATCGACTCGTTCATGCGCTCGAGGAGCGAGAGCAGCGCGTTCCCACCTGAACGTCCCGAGTCACTTGCGCCACGTGCAGTCTCCGACCGCGAGCTCGCATGGCGTCGACGGTGGCTCGACGACCGGCGCTCGCTCGATGAACGGCGTGTGCTGATGCTGTTGTCGCTCAGATCGGTCGGTGCGCCAGCTGCCGCAGTTGACGACGCACTCGTAGCACTCGCAGCAGCAGTGTTGATCGTGACACTCGTGCTCTCGCCAGTGCTCGCGCTGCCAGCAGTGATGCGCACAGACTCGCCGTCGCGCAAGCGCGTGCGGCCACCAGTGAACGCTGGGTTGTGCCGAATGAACAAGTACCGCGCAATGCGCGCGAGGATGTCGACCGACTCGCCCACGCTCTGGAGCGTGTCGATCGTTCGGACAATCGCAGAGACTGACGGCAAAGGCGTGTCAGTAGCGACGTCGACATCGTCAGCACTGCTGCTACCGCTGGCACTCGCAGCAGAGCGGCGCTGGAGCACGCGCAGTGCGACTGGCAAGAGGTGCAGACGCGTGCGAAAGTGCTCAAGGAGGATCTCCAACTGCGTCAGTTGCGCTTGGAGGAACGCTGCGTCAGTCTCCGTCGTTGTTTCTAGCTGGAGTTCGTCGAGTCCAGTGAAGTCGTAGTCTATTGCGCCATCAACGCCACAGTCAGACAGAGCCAGAGCAGCGTTGTTGTCAGTACATGGAGCTCTCTCTACTGCTCAGCCAGGTAGTCAGGCTCTAGTAAGTCCATACAGAGAGAGACGCACCTGAGTTCTCAATGTTTGACCGGACAGTCTCCATGAGGTGCTCGGACCGCGACCGCAAATTCGCGAGCCCTGACGTCATGCTGCTGCTGCTGCCGCTCGACGACGTTGCTGACGTGCGCGAGCGCGACGATGATGACGATCCACCGCTGAGCGACCGCAGTGATGGCTCAGCACGCGACCGACGCGCACGCACTGATGATCCATCGCGCGCACCTGCTCTGGTCGTAAAGTGCGCATACGACGCGCGGTGTCCGCCTGCAGTGCCAGTACTTGCACCACTAGGTTCGGTTTCGCTAATCACAATGTGCCCTGGCATGCCGTGCGCACTTGTCATGATGTTTGCGATCATCGAGCTCAGGAACGGCATCGAGACGTTCGCGCCGTCGCCGAGTGCGATCGTCGCGCCCATCACGACGTGGTTCGGACCAGAAGAAGCACTTCCGATAGTCGGGTCCGGTTCATCATTGTTGCGTCGTGCTGGTGCAGTTGTAGCTGGACTAGTTGTACCGGTATTTGAGCTGGTACTGGTATTCGTACTGGTAGAGCTGCTGTCTAATGCCGAAGCGACTGCTGCGTCTGCGCGCACGACGAGGTGCAGTGTGTGGCCGTCGTCGAGCGAGTACGCAGCGATGCTCTGGTCGTTCTTGAGCACTTTGCCGCGAAAGATGAGGCGCTGGCGCGCAAACACCACGCCGGTTGCGACTGCAACGAGCTCTTTGAGCTGCAGCACAGTCGCATTGCTCACGATCGTGATCGGGTACGTCGTGTGGTCGAGCGTGCGCACGTTCAGCGAAATCGACTTGGGTTCTGCTGTATCTGCAGTCGCTGCTGCACTTGTGTCGGGATGTTCAGTCGATGCGCTCGCGCTCACAGACGCGTCCGAAGATGGTGGCGCCATGCTAACGGTTTGATCTACGACTAGTGGTTTGACGTGGATCTGCTGGGTTACGCTGTGTCGTGAGCGAACGAGCAAGCACATACGCAAGTATGTGAGTAAGTACGTCGCGTACACATACACACCTGCACGATTGACGCAGAGGCGCACCTGCAGACGACGCACAGACGCTGCTCGTTGTTCTCGGTCGCTCGTCTCGCTGCTGCTGTCGTTCTTTCGACTGTGGGGAACTCGAGGTCCGGTTGCGCGTACTGTGGATGGTTCGACTAAGTGCGATTACTATGGTGACGCAAACCGACGTCAACGACGAGCATGCCCCATGTCTCCATGTCTACAGCGCTCTATGTACTCGCAGACGCTGCGCTGTGGACGCAGATCACTGCGTGCATGACAGGATGGCCGCACTGCGTCGTCGCGTTTGAGCGAGCGACGCGCACACTCGCGATGCCGCTTGCACACTGCGCAATCGCGTTAAACAACATGCACATGCTCCGCCGACTGCACGCGTTGCGCAAAGACAAAGACGCTCGCTATCGCAACCACAGCAAGCTCGCGTTCACACATGCGATGCAATGTGCAGTGCAGCATCAGCACCTCGAAGCGCTCCAGTGGCTCTGCGACGTCTTACCTAGCGAGCTTGGGTTTGAGTGGGAGCACGACTTGCTCAAGACAGCAGTCTCGACGACGCGTGACATCGCCATGCTCGATTGGATCGTTGCAAACTGCCCGGCTTCAAGCACGTACTTGAGTCCTGCTGACGTCAGTGATGCTGCAAGACACGGCGACCTCGCACTCGTGCAGTGGCTCCATACGCACGGGTTCGTATTCACAACTGCCGCGATGAACTACGCCGCCAAGCACGGCCACTTGGCAGTCGTGCAATACTTGCACAACCACTGCAGTGAAGGCTGTACCACCGTCGCAATGGACGCTGCTGCTGCGAATGGCCATGATGACATCGTGCGCTTTCTCCATGCACATCGAACGGAAGGCTGCACGAAGGCAGCGATGGACGCTGCAGCTCGCAATGGTCATCTCTCGATCGTCGAGTTCTTGCATGCACATCGAGCTGAAGGCTGCAGCACGCGCGCTCTCGATGACGCTGCAGCAAACGGACACCTCGCGATCGTGCAGTTCCTTCATGCACATCGTCTTGAAGGCTGCACGTCTGAAGCACTTGACAACGCTGCAAGGATGGGACATCTGGACATTGTGCAGTTCCTGCATACACACCGAAGCGAAGGCTGCTCCGTGCTCGCTCTGCACGACGCTGCCGTGCATGGACGCGTTGAGGTCGTGCAGTTCCTTCTGACGCACCGACGCGAAGGCTGCACGTCGTTCACACGTGCAATGGCAGCTGCAAATGGGCACGAGGCGGTCGTCGAGCTGCTAGAGCAAGCGTACGGGAGTGAGTGGCGTAGTGTATGATACGTGAACAAGTAAGGTCGTGTGTGACGTGTGTCCATTTGTCAGCCGTCATTGCTATCAGTTCGATATCAGTTCGCTGGCAGTTGCGCTGTCTTTGGAAGCGACGGCAAGAGACCTGAGCTCCCACACACAGCGCTGGTGCGCGTACAATGGACAGTCAAGCAGACAGCGCACGATCGCTTGCCGCTCCTGCTGCTGAGCGAGCAGATAGTGACGACAGCAGTGATGACGGACGTCTCGCTCGCTCCAAACGCGCTGCGGATCCGACTGACAACGCCGATGTTAGCAACAGTGACGACGACGAGGGTGCCGCAGACCAAGACACTGGCTACGACAGTGATACACAGGTTGAGCGTATTGCAGAGAGCGCTGCGCGCTTTGCAAGGTGCGTCTTGTGTTTGGCACATTGCATCCGGCAATGTGTCATCACAAGCTCTAAACATTGCCATGCTTGCAATGGCCACCACACAGACACTGCATTGCATCTGGCGAGGCGTCCAAAGCGCTGGTGGCGCTGCAGAGCGTCGCTGAGGTTGCAGAGCCGCCAAGTGGAGCGTATGCCCATTCAGTGCTGCTCCTCGTCCAGATCTTCCAGGTTACACAGCACATCGATGCGAGTCTCGCCTGCATGCTCGACGTCGCCCGGTTCATGCCGCCGCCATACACGTTCAATGACGGTGTCCTTATCCTCGTGCGTGTGTGCGTGTGTCTTCCGAGCTTGAGAGCTTGCAAGCAGATCAGCCAGCTCACACCCACTCATTGCGGCGCCTCCTCACTGTGTCAGTAGACTCGGCTCTATGAGCTCAAGCGCGCGCCAGTGCTCGCTGCGCGATGGCGGCAGCAGCTCGCTCTCGAACCTAACAGTCACGACAATGGCCTCGCTACTGCACTCGCTGCCTTTGCTGACCGCGCATTCGGACACCAGGACTACGTGTTTGCTTGTGACGCCTACGCGCAAGTGCTAGCGCTGCACTCAAACAGCAGTCGGTCAAGTTGCTGCTCAAGCACACCGACAAGCGCAGCACCGAGACTCTCAACATTGTTGTACAAGTACTTGTACTCGACGCTGCAAGTGTATGATCCACTCGCATATGTTGCGTGGGAGCGACAGGAGCTGGCGTGGATGCTTGTGCGCACGCTGCTGCATCGTGGCGGCGACAACAGCTCAAGTGGCTATCGCTGCTTCCATCGCGACGATCGGTACAGCGACACTGCCTACTACTGTCTGCGCAACGTGTACTTTACGAGCTTCCGCACGATCTACGACGCTGTGTTTGCGTGGGAAGACGCGCCTGCAAGGGCAATAGTGCACCACTGGCGAGCGTATCGCGAGCGATGCCGTGCGCGACTTGAGCAACAAGAGAAAAACGAAGCCAGCGGTACACGCTCTGAGAGCACCATAGACAGTAAGACATCAGCGCCACTGCGAACACGGTGGCAGCAGCAGAAGGCATCGACAACGAAGCGACCGACTGACTCTGCGACGTCCAAGTCTCAATTGAGGCTGCGGGATGCAAGACAAACTCCAGCAAAGCAATCACGAAAAGCACCGAGTCGCTCGCCTTCGACGTCCCCGAAGCGTCCTCCATTGTCGTCGCGTGACGCCGCAGTCCAAGCTGCAGACCACGCAGTACGCCCAACCAACCAAGTCGACGACGTCCGTAGAATGCCATCCCATGATGTCTCTGTAGCAGTAGCACCACCACCATCGCACAAGCAAGTGCTCGCAGTTCGGCGACGCGTTGGCATGTCCAAGTCGCAGCAAAGCGATGACTATGAGCACTCGCCAACAAAGCGCAAGCTCCGCGCTGTTCGGTACGTGCGTGTGTGTGTCGATCTCACTCGCAGGTGATTGATCTCTCATACACACGTCCGTGCACTTGCTCGTTTGCGCATCAGTCACTTGCGAGCGCGCAACCTCGTCGACGATCTCACAGACTGCTCACCTCCAAAGCCAGCGATGCTAGCCAAGTGCAAAGCAAACAGCTTGGTCGGTCGTGAAGGCATCATCAATGACGACGACAATGAGCAAGACGAAGCAAGACGCTGCACTGCCTCACAAACACTGCTGGACGTCTATGCGCTCCCGCTTCCGTCGCAGTCGGCGTTCCTCGCATCCGTCGGTCGCGAGCCTGGATTTGCTGACTTGGACCTCGACGAACTCGAGACATACGCTCGCGTCGCACACTACCGCGCGCGCGTGCTGACGCAGCAGCACGTGAATGTGGCGCAGCTCGACGCGAAGCGCGTGACGCCATCGTGGCTCGTGGCGTTTGAGAAAGCAGTCACGATGGTCACTGAGCTCCAGCATCAGCAGTCGCAAGCGAGCCTTCACACTGACGCAACTCCTTCTCCTTTGCGACCTAGTCACTTGGCGCACATCCACTCGCGCGTCGTGTTGCAGCTCACTGCTGTGCTCCAGCAGTACGTACGCAGCTTTGGCGAGACGCTGTTCACGCGCGAGCTCCACGCACTTGTCCAGCGCCTGAGCAGCTGGAGAGTCCATCAAGTCTCAGCTTTGCTCACAGCGCTGGATGCAGTCAAAGCCATCGGTGTGCGCGAAGAGAAGCAGCGAAACCTTGAGTTCCGTCACGTGTTTCACGACAAGTGACACAAACTGCTCGACAGCGGTGCACTTGCCTGATGATAGACACAAGGACGATAGCGTCAACGCCAACTCTGTCGTTGGTACTAGCGGCAGATGGCGGCTCTCGGTTGATGCAGTACACTCTGGAGCATCCAGGACAACACCGTCGAGTCGTATGAACAGTTGTTCCATTCCGTATGTCTCTGCTGCTCGACTGTTCGATCACGCGGCTGCTACGTGCGCTGGATGTGCTGCTACTTCATAGACTGATTGATCTGTGGGTGCGTGACGATTGCCTCTCTGTCGCAGCAACACTGTCGAGCGTGTAGCTCATTGTCGAGAAGCCTTTGCTTGAATGTCAGTCATTCACTCAACCTAGTGACTCATCGCCGATGCGTTCGCGCCAGGACTAGATGCGCTTCCGCGCTGCGACTCGCTCATGCGATCGGATGGCACGCGTCCAGCGCTCGGTGCATCGTTGTAGCTGTGCTGTTGGTGGCGACGGTGGTGATGGTGGCTACTGCTCGTCGTGCTGCTGCTGTGGTCGTACCCACTGCGGTCAATAGCTTTGCGACGCGACTCCCACTGCTGCTCGCTTGGCGACAGCGCACCGCTTCGTGGATGGACGTTCCGGTCAACGTCGATCATTGAGAACGACGGTCCACGGCTGGTAGGAACTGGTGGCGCTTGCTGCTGCGCCATCGTACTGCTGCTGCCAGCTTGATCGAGTCCAGGCGGCAGTGTGCGGCTCCCAGACGATCGCTCACCACCCATCGGCGCGCGTCGGTACTCGGGCGGTGGCGACGCGCGGCGCGGACCGTCCGCGCTAGATGGTACAGGCGGTGGTCCGCGCACAGACCCATGGCGGTGAAAGTGCTCTGTGCTAGGGCTTCGGCGATTTGGTGAGCCACGACTGTCGTGGTACCGATGCGGTGCGTCGCCACTACCGCCCATTGGTGCGCGCATGCCAGTGTGCGGACCAGTGTGATCGCTGTAGTACGGCGGTGGCATGTCGTCCGATCGCGGGTGGCTCCGGTACGCTGGTGGACCGTCACGGTACGGCATCTGTGTCAGCTCTGACGCGTACGGCTGGCGTCGTGGCGGCGGCGCCATATCGTGTTCGCGCCACTCGAGCGAGCCAGCGTACTGGCGACGGTAATCAGCAGCGTCAACAGATGACGACCGCGTGCCGCTGCTGCTATTCCCTGCCCAGCGCGATGCGCCAGAGCTGCTCTCAGATGAGATCCGTACTGGCGCACTGCGAGTATCGCTCGATACGCGTCGGTACTCGCTCGCATCGATGTGGTGGTGCGGACGCATGTCACTGCGGCTAGTGTCACGGGCTGACGACGGCACAGACGTGGATGACAGACCGCCACTACCACTGCTGCTGAACCGATCGCCTGCTCCTGCCGGTGCGTACACGTCGCGGTCATCACCTGGCGGGTACCCACCATGTCGCTGCTGCGGTGGCGGCGGTCCTGAGCGCATGTGACTCGTTGCGGCGGCAGCGGCGCCACTGAGTTCATCGCGTCCACTGCGCTGGCGCTTGAGGTCGTACGGATCAGGCTCGCCGGGCCCAACGCGCTTGCGACTGCTGCCACTGCTCTCGCGCACACGCGCCGTCGGGTCTGGGAAGAGCGAGAGGATCGCTGCGTGGACGTTCTGCGGGAAGCACGCAGCAAGGAGCTCGCGGTCCGACGCAATGAGCTCGACGACTGCGAGCGGCGACGGGAAGACACGACCAGCGCCTGGCAAGTTCCCAGGGGGCGAGTAGAACCGCGTCTCTGTGCCAGAGGCGCTCGTGCGGACCTTCCAGCCGTCGCGCAAGAGCGTCGGCAGTGCGTGGTTCTCAAACAGACTCACGACGAACTGCGCCTCGCGCTCGCTGATCTGAACCGGCGGACGCTGGTGATCCGGTGCAGTCCCACCAGTGGTCGGTGGACCAGCGCCAGGTGCACCAAGCGCGATTGACGAACGACCTTGTGGCTGTCGCTGCTGCTGCTGCTGCTGCATCGACGACGACGGTCCGCTTCGGTCTGATGGACTCTCTGGACGCGGCTGCGGTGGTGGGTACGACGACGATGACGGGACTGATGCTGCGGCAATCGGTGGGAGCGACGGGTCCGCGCGCTCGATCTCGTCTTGAATCAGGATCTGGAGCGTGTTGTCGATTGAGAGCTCTTCGACGTCGCCATCTGCGTACACGACCGTGTACAGCAGCGACGGCTCGTCAAACTTCACCACCTGCACGATACAAGACACACATGAGCAGTGGTCAGTCTGTCAGCCTGGCTATCACTATGCCCTACGATGTCCTTCGCCACAGTCTAATGGAGAAGCAAGGAGGACGCACCTGGCCCAAGAACCGCCCGTGGCCAGCAAACGTCTTGGACACGCGCAAGCCGATGAGGTCGTCAGGGAAGATCTCGCGGCCGTGGAACAGAATGCGCACTTCGCAGTCGTCGCCTGGACCTGAGAAGCCCGTGCGGTCATCTGTTCGACCAACTGGCATCGCGTCTTTCTCGTTTGCGATTGGGACTGCAGCGTCGTTGCCTGTGGCCCAGCGACAGGCGCTTGCACTGCTCGACAGCGGTCGCTCACGGCTACGCGATCGACTTCGGCGATAGTGACGACTCGCAGCAGCGCCAGGCGCATCGTACGCTTCGTCGCTGCGCTTCTCTGCTGGCTGGATGCTGCTGATGCGCTCGAGCGCTTGCGGGTTCCCACTGCTCCGGAGCTGCAGCAACGCCGCGCCTGAGATCGATGGGAGCGACATCGAAGCAGCAGCAGATGCTGATGACGTAGACTGCGGCGGTGGCGGCGGCGGAGCGCTAACAATGCCACCACTGTCACCGCTGCTGTTGCTGGTGTCTTTGCTTTGGCTGGGCTTACTCGACGGTCGTGACGCGCTCTTGTTGTTGTTGCTGTTGTTGCTACGCTCGTCTTCAGACGTCTCCGTCTCGCTGCCGCTGCTGTACGGCGACGGCGGTGACGCAGTCGGACGCGACGAGCCGCCGCGGCTCGAGCTGGTGTGCTTGCTCTTACTCGTGATACTCCCAGCGCTCGTGGTGCCATTGTTGCTGTTATCATTCTCGTTCCCACTACTGTTGTCATCGCTACGTGCGAGCGACGGTGCGCCACTGCCGCTGCCAGACGCGTCGGTTGGCGGCCGGCGCGCGTGGCTACTCGCAACTACAGGCGCTACAGGCTGCGACGAGAACGCGACTGACCCCGGCGACGTGAGCGACGACGTTGGAGACGACGCAGCCGCTGCGACTGCAGCAGCAGTAGCGCTGCTCTTGTCGCCGCTGTTGTCGCCGCTGTTGTCGCCGCTGTTGTCGCTACTGCCAGCAGCAGCCGCCGCCGCCGCAACCGCCGCGGTGCTTGGGCTCGCCATCGACGCTCACCTTGTGTATGTGCTCCCTCACTGTTGCAAGACTGCCGAAAGGTGTCGGTTTGTTCTCGCGCGCCCTGGCTTTTGTCACTATTGCAGTTGAAGCTGCATACTCAGCTCGAGTTGTTTTGAAACAATCGATGGATTTTTGACGCCTTGGTAGTCAACTCAGTTTCGTCACAGTCCGACAGACACGTCAGAGTGGGCACTGACGACCTCTTGCCTCTTGATCATGGCGCGCACGGAAGCAAGCGGCTCGGACGCGGCGTTCTACGCGCAATCTGCTGCTGCAGCAGCTGCAGCTCACGGACGTACCAATGCAGCGCCAATCACAATCATCGTACTCGTGCTTGGCGTTGTGTATGCCGCTGTGCTAGCGCTCGTGAACGCATTTGCACCAGAGCCGTACATGGTGCGTTGTCCATCGTGCCGTGTGCTGTTGTCATGCGCTCGCGTGTCTAGCAGATCAACTTCAGCTCACGCTTTGTATGCGGCTCTATATAGGACGAGATCTTCCATATCCCACAGACGCAGCAGTACTGCGACGGCGACTACGGTGCGTCGCCCCTGCTCATTAAGTGCGCTTGACCAACAGCACATCCTAATCACCTACTGCTGCTCATCTGGAGCTAGTCACGTGGGACGCAAAGATCACGACGTTCCCTGGTCTGTACATCATCGCGACGCTCTACGCACACACAGTAGCACTCGTTGGCACTGCGTTCTGTTTGCCAGCAGTGCTCCGCAGCTTGAACGTGCTCTTTGCACTCGGCAGTGCTGCTCTTCTACTCAAGCTCCGACCGCTCTTGCTCGTGGTACGTGCCTCTCTCTCCTTAGTATGTCTGTATGGACAACAGAGAGCGCTGAGTTAGCGTTACGCGATCGCCATCCATCGCACTCATTCGATCGCGCCTGTACCTGTGCAGCCGCGTGACGCGAGCAGCAACGCGCTCGCCCATGCGCTCGTCGCGATAGCGTTCCCCGTCCACTTCTTCTTCGCGTTCCTCTTCTACACCGACAGCGGCGCGACGTTCTTCGTGCTGCTCATGTACTTCCTAGCCGAGCGCGTGAACCTGTTGCTCTATCCAACCGCTCGGAGCAACTTTGTCCTGAGTGCACTGGTGCGTTCGCTCTCTCACACGCACACTTGCGGCTTGTGAGGATGTGGCTAACTGACTGACTGTCCTCTCTTGCGTATGATCGATAGAGTGGCGCAGCCGCTGTGCTCTTTCGTCAGACCAACATCATCTGGGTCGCGTTCGTCGCTGGGACGATCGTCGTCAAGTGCGTCGAGCTCTCACATGGCAACTATATCTACGGGTGTGTCCACCATCTCTCGTCCCGTGGAGTCTTGAAGACGAATTAGCGCCTCTGTCTCGCTCACGCTCTCTCTCTTGCTCCTTGTGCCACCACTAGCACGACGAAGCAAGACGCTCGTCTCGGACACACGCGTGTGATCCGCAACAGGTCCGTCGAGCCTACGGACGCTCCTAGACTGGCGCTATCTGCTGTCCTCACACTCTCTTCTATCTGCCTATCGTAGCGCTCCACGCGTGTTCCTCAACTTTGTGATCGTCGTCGCGACGAACGTGAGCTCGCTCCTGCAGCTCGTGTGGCCGTTCGTGACGATCGCCGTTGCCTTTGCCGTCTTCCTCGTCACGAACGGCGGCATTGTCGTCGGTGACAAGTCGAACCACGAAGCGAGCGTCCACGGCGCGCAGCTGCTCTACTTTGCAGTCGTCGCGGCCACAAGCTTTGGCGCGAGTCTCGCAGCGCCATCGACTGTCGAGCGCTTTGCAGACGCAGCGCGTCGAACGGCAAAGACGCCTAGTGGACGCGCGTTCCTCGCAGCGGTTGTGGCGCTCGTGCTCGTGACGATCGCAGTCATGAGCCCGGTGCACAAGTTCCTCCTCGCAGACAACCGCCACTACACGTTCTACGTCTGGCGCAAGTTCTTCCGCAAGCACGCACTGGCAAAGTTCGTCCCGACGCCACTGTACCTCTTCTGCGGCTGGCGCTGCTGGACTGAACTGCGTACGTCAATAGAGAGGCGTCCTGCGGTCTTGGATCGTGTGCTTGGCGGTCTAGACAACCACTGTCTCTCTGTCTAACGAACTGACGCTCGCTTGCTGCCTCTATGTGTCGGAACAGGACGGAACCGATCGCCGCTGTGGATGCTCGTGTACGGACTCGCAGTGGCGCTCGTGCTCGTGCCATCGCCACTTGTCGAGTACGTTGGTCTGCAAGTTCATTCATCCCGACCGCTTGTGTTGAGCTAGCGCTGCTGCTGTAGAGAGCTCATGTGTGTGTGTCTTGTGTCTAGACCTCGCTACTTCCTCCTGCCGTTCCTCATCTTCCACCTCAACACTGGCAAAGTACGTCAACCGCTCACTCGCATGACCACCACCTTAGATGATCCACAGTCTCACAGTCTCTGACTCTTGTACGTGTCCTCAGCAACCACGCGGACAGCTCTGGACGACTGTCTTGGCGTACGCACTCGTGAACACCGTGACGCTCTACATCTTCCTCATGAAGCCGTTCACGTGGGTCGACGGCACGCTCGCGCGCTTCATGTGGTGAGTCCGACGCCCTCGTCAGCCAGTCGATCTCTTTGAGCTGTGAAGACTGCGCACACTGTGTTGGACACCCAAGAGCGGTGGAACGATAGAGACTCAGTCAATGAACGAACACAGAGTGCTTGAGCATGAACATGTAGACGTAGCTAGACGACCGCTGCTGCTGCTGTGGTCGCTACTGCGATACAGAGAAGAAAGGTACGCGTACAAACGCAACCGAGAGGCTGCTGCGGCTACGCTGCCGCAGTCGCGCTGTCATCCACGGCAACACCATCATCCACGGCCACCGCTTTCGCTGTCGCGTGGCTAGTGCTGCTGCTGCTGGCGTGAGCGTGCGTGACGTGGACGAGCAGCGGTCCTTTGATCGGGAGCGAGATGGACGTGTCGTACGAGACCTCGAACGGATCGCGCAGCGTCGTGAAGTCGTAGCGACTGAGCATCGTTGCGAGGATGATCTTGAGCTCCATCATTGCGAGCTTGATGCCAAGGCACGTGCGCGGTCCGGCGTGGAAGATCATGAACTGGAACGGCGACACGGTCTTGAGCTTCCCGCTCTCGGCGTCGATCCACCGCTCGGGCTTGTACTCGAGCGCGTCGTCGCCCCACATCCAGACCATGCGCGACGCTGCGTACGTCGGGAGGAACGCACGCGTCCCAGCCTTTAGGAACGTGCCGTCACGCAGCGTCGTGTCTTGGTTCGCAGTGCGGCCGTTCGCTGGCGCTGGTGGGTTCAGACGCAAGCTCTCTTTGATCGACGCTTCGAGGTACACGAGTGACTGGACATCGGCCATGGTCGCAACGGTCTGCGCACCGCTGCAGAGCGCAGGGACGTGCGCTTGGAGCTCCTCGCGCACGCATTGCTGCACGTGCGGATACCGATTGAGCATGACGATGTACCACTCGAGACTGTGCGCGGTCGTACCGCGGCCAGCAGCAATGAAGTTGAACGCAACGTCGCGCACGAGCTGCGGCGTTGTCTCAATGCGCACGGTCTTGCCGTCGCTGTCGACGTACTCGCTGCCTTCTTTTGCAACAAAGAGCGAGATGAGATCCTTGTGCTGCTCGCCACTCGTGGCTTTGCGCGCCATTGAGTTGGCGATGAGCGCGTAGATCTTGCTGTTCACGTACGCCATGTCGACTTGGAGCTGCTTCTCGACGCCAACGTGGAGGAACCGCTTGAGGCGCCAGAGCCACATGGGCTGCTGGATGCGGCTGTGGATCGCTTGCGGACAACGCGAGAACGCTTGGAAGAACTCGCTCTCTTGCTTGTCCTGGAGACACCCGAGCTGGATCCCGAAGCCAATGCGCACAAAGATCTCAGTCGCGAGTCTGTCCATGAGGTCTTTCAAGTCGATCGGGTCATGTTGCTGCTGCTCGCCAGCGGTGCTGCCACTCGACGTCTTTGCACCGGTTGCTGCTGCCGCGTCGAGTCGCTTGCAGAGCACAGCAGTCTCTTCGAGGATCACGCGCTCCATGATGTCGCGCATCATCTGGAGCGAGAACAAGTGGCTCGCAGTCTTGCGCTGGTGGAGCCACTGGACACCGTCGGCGCCAAAGATGCCGTCACCAAACATGTCTTTCGCGATCATGCGACCCGCCGGACCTTTCTCAAACGTCTTGAACTGCAGCTGGAGCACGTCTTCGAATGCGTCGGCAGTGCTCAGGACAATCGACGGCGGTCGGCCGATCGCAGTGAGCAGCCACGGCTTGCCATTGTGCCGCGCGCACTCGTCTGCGATCCAGTCGTGAAAGCGCGCACGCTGCTTGAACATCAAGTCGAGTGTGTTCCCGAGCACCGGCAACGTCGAGCGCGGTCGCGGAAGCGATGCCAGCGCACGGACTTGAGTCGATGGGACGCAGATGTACCAGCCAGCTACGAGCGCGCCGAGTAGCAGCATGGAGGCTGGAGAGAATGACGCGAGTGCAGCTTCGATGAACTGCGCAGCGGTCCACATCGTGAGTGAGAGCGCACTAGAGAGCTTGCAACGTCGTCGTCGTTGTTGTCGATGCTGGAGCTGGTACTTTGAAGACTGGTTGACAGCGAAGCAAGCAAGCAAGTCGAGAGAGAGCTCAAGAGAGCTCGAGCTTGTTGCGCACACCCACGACGACGTACGTGGAGACTCGAGGAATCCTTCCATCGACGGAGCGGTTTCAAAGAGTCACTCGAGCGCAAGAGTGACATGGATGTGATCGAGCTCGCTGCTGATCTGTTGCGATGTGGCTCTGCTACGCAGGACGCGCATCACTCGCTTCGAGTCAGGTGTCGGTACTATCGAGCTGTCGAGAACTGCTTGACGCTCGCACGAATACTCTTGGTGGTGCTGCCATACACATGAGCAGACTGGAACAAACCCGCCCGGATCAACGAGTCGATCGCATTGTGTACCTCCAGGATCCCCGAACGCGCGAGGACACGAGCATGTGGGCACCTTCAAGCGCTGCATCGCGACCATGGATTCTCGTGTGCGTGGAGATCCAGTTGCTCCGTCGCTCGAAGGTTAGCGCGATACGGTACTCTTGGATAGCCACAGCCGACATGTGAGCAACATGATGCTCAAACGTTCGACGAGTGCGCTCCTTGCATGTACTCTCACGCGCGTGACGTCTGAATCAATGAAGCCATGAACAATGAGCAGCAGCTCCAGAGGTGAATGCGTTGTAAACACACAGTGCCTGCCAGCTCTAAGTCGACTTGTCCACCTGAAAGCACTGGCAGTACGCTCAACCGACCTGCGAGCTGTGGACGCTTCTGAAGTGCATCGATTGCTTTCGCACGAGCCACGCGAGTCTTCCAATCGTTGTTCATCTCGCCGACAGCTATCGCACGAGCCACGCAAGTCTTCTGATGTCGTTGTTTGCCTCGCCAAGAGCTCCACCGGAGTGTGTGTTGAGAGGTCTCGGACGTCAAGGCAAACGAGACAAAGTGCTGGTTGCGACGGTCTGGCACATGCACATGGTTGTGTGGGATGATGATCGCGCTCTTGTTCGTGCTGGGATCATCACCACCAGCAGCAGCGAGGTCATGCAGCAGCGACAGCGACTGTGATCATCACGCGATGACTCGAGGTCAGCGGATTTGTCAACGCTTTTGATTGACAAGCATCGGCAATAAGAGTGGGACCGAAGCGACACATGCGCACAATGTGCACGAGCGCAATGGTCGCGTGCAGGTCAGCGACGACGACGTCGGGAAGCAGAGCAGACAAGGCGCGAACATGGGAATGCGACTGCGCGCAAGCACTGCGTAGCTCGATCTGCTCGCATACGCACACACGCACGCGCATTGACACTTGGCACGCTGGCACGATGCTCGACGTCGACACACTCACAGCGCTTGCAACGCCGGTGAACGTTGCTGCTGCCGCAGCGCTTGCGTTGCTGAGCTATCTCATGGTCCCAGTCGCGAGCGAGCGTGCTGTGCGCCACCTCCCAACACCAGCATCGACGCTGCCACTGCTCCACAACACGCTCGATGTCGCTGTGCACTACCGCGGCCGCTTTTACGACTTCCTGCGCGACGAGTGCCTCAAGCACAAAGGCAAGCCGTGGCGCTTGAAGATCGTTGGCAAGCCGGTGCTCGTTGTCCTAAGCACGCCTGACGACTTTGAGCACGTGCTCAAGACCAAGTTTGACGACTTTGGCAAAGGCGCGTTGCTCTCGACGCTCCTCTCTGACTTCCTCGGCAACGGCGTCTTTGCAGTCGACGGCATGCTCTGGCTGTACCAGCGCAAGACTGCGAGCCATCTCTTCTCGCTCCAGATGATGCGCAACTCGATGGAGCAGAGCGTGGTCCACTACACTGCGCTCCTCTGCAAGCGTCTCGACGCGGTCATGCAGCGCAACGAGGCTGTGAACATCAAGCGCCTGCTTGATGCGTTCACAATGGACGTGTTCACGAAGATCGGCTTTGGCGTCGACCTCCAGAGCATCGAACTCGACAAGAACCCGCCGTTCCTCGATGCGTTCGAGCGCGCGTCAGTGAATCTGCTCACACGGTCGCTCGAAGCGCTGCCACTCTGGCAGCTCAAGCGATGGCTCCGCGTTGGCTGCGAAGGCGAGTTTGCGAAGGACATCCAGACTGTCGACGACATGGTCTACGGCGTCATCACACAGTCGATGAACGGCAAGCGCGTCGCCTCAGATGGCAAAGATGAGGAGTCTGTGAAAGACCTCATCACGCTCTTCCTTGAGAAAGAGCAGACCGAGTACGCGAACGGCGAGAGCGTTGCGACGGACCCCAAGTTCATTCGCGACATGGCGCTCAACTTCGTCGCGGCTGGTCGCGACACGACATCCCAGACCATGTCGTGGTTCATCATCATGCTCAAC